>JAAGWI010169307.1:0-11448 GCA_012274505.1 Galium porrigens var. tenue
AATCTTCATGGCTTTCGCTATTAGTTCATCTCTATCTTGTCAGAATCAAGCTTTTCTAGGTACCCAGTTCACAATTCCACAGTTCCCATCCTCGAGGAGACCCGTTCACACGAAGCTCGCTTGCATTTTTGCCAAAAAAAGCGACCTTTTTGCGGTTGGTTTTCTAAGTAATTCCAGAATTTTTTTGCTTCAAAAGTTTTGATCTTGGTTTTCAGTTTGTAGGCCATTTGTTAGGAAATTTATCACATTTACTTTTTCTTGGAAATTTTGCTTCGCTCTCTATGTGTTGGGCTGTAATGTGGTTTGATTGGTGCCAGAAAAAAAATGCTTATGGTAAAGATGAATGCTTTAGCATTTTAAAAAAATGAAACATTAAATTCTTTAAATGTAGACATAGTTTGTGACGTATTCTAACAAAATCTAACAAGGTAGTTTGTGATCATATTCTTACTTATACATTAGTGAAATATTGATGTGTTGGATTGTAATGTTGTCTAAATGGTGCCCCAGAAAGGATGATAATGGTTGACATGATTGCTTTAGCATTGAAAAAAATGATAAAAATCAAATCCTGTAAAAGTACGTTGTGAGAAATCTAACAAGATCGTAGTTTGTGATCACATTCTTACTTATACATCATTGAAATTTAGAGTTAAAGCTGTTCAATTTTGGCTAAATGAAGAGTAAATGTGCATATTAGCCTGGGACGGAGGCAATACTTTTTTGCCTCTTAACTTCATGGGGAAGAGAACTTTCTTGATTGTATCATATTTGAAGAATTTGGTTTACGCTCACTATAAGCTTAGTATACTTCTGGCACTGTTATTTTAGGCGAATTAAGGCTCTATAGAGGCTCTCTTAGGTTCTTTCTACAATGCTCTTTTCAATGCAGGAATCCACCACATTGTGTAATGCTGTTTCATACAGATTGGATTCATTAGATCACCTAGTGAAGAGATTGCATAGTACCATTGCCGCCGCAGTTGTTATTTCTCTGCAACTGACGTGTCCCGTACCTTTAGCTGGTTGGGACTTATGGTCTCCTCCTCCAGCGGAAGCAGTTCTTTATTCCCCTGAGACAAAGATTCCTAGAACAGGGGAGCTAGCTCTCAGAAAAGCAATACCTGCCAACCCTGACATGAAAGCTATCCAGGCATGTAATTCTCTAATATACGGGATCATATTTTGTTCCCGAAGAGCACTTTGTGATTGATCTTGTGGTGTTTTACAGGACTCTCTTGAGGACATTTCATACTTGCTTAGGATACCACAAAGAAAACCATATGGAACGATGGAGGGAAATGTTAAAAAGGCTCTAAAGGTAACATTTTTACTTTCTTTTTTGGATATAAGCATGCTGTTATTATTAGTAGTAGAAAGTAGAAACAATATTGTTAGGGATAGGAACTTAGGAAACTAAATGTTTTAACATTAATAGGAATGAAAAAAATAGAGGAAATGAGTGTGTTTTAGATTAAGTAACATGGTTTTTGTGCATGTGTATTCGGCGGACCCAAACATTAGGGGTGTAGTGGACCTCCATTATTTCATCAAGAATTATAAAACTTGGGAAATCAGATGAAAACATCTGCTGGCAGAAAGATGGAGTTAATCAATATCGTTGTCAATTGCAGATTGTGACAGAAGAAAAGCAATCAATACTGTCAAGCATGCCAGCTGAATTGAGAGACAAGGGTTCAGTCTTATATGCATCACTAGTGGATGGGAAGGTATGACCAGGATGTAACTGTAGATACTCAGATCAAAAGTTGCATATACATCATTAATTCTTATGTTTCTGACGTTAAACTTTAATAGTATGAATTTGCTTAGCTAATGATGAAAATAGAATTTTGTAACTATTAAAATTTGTTTGTCCAGTTATAATGTTTGTAATTTATAAGAAAAAATTGAGCTTCTTCCTGCAACCTTTAATTTTTCTTATAGAGTTTATTTTCTGACAGAAGCTGGAGGGGCTACCGTGTAATGGTGAGATTTTGATTTCTTTTGAAAAAATTAGCTAGGGTTTCTGTTCATATATTTAAGTTTTGGTATTTGGTACATATCTTCTTGTGGTCCTAGCATGCATTTTCACATTCATTGTGTCGTTGAATAGAGAAGACAAACTGAGAGTGAGATGAGTGTTGTTCTTGGCAAGAAGTGCCACCAATTAAAGGCCTGTGGATATCACTAGAATGAACAAGTGATAGTTTTTTCTCCACTTTGCAGGGTGGTTTACAGAGCCTTCTTCAGAGTATAAGAAATCAGGATCCAGATCGAGTATCAGTTGATCTTGCGTCCTCACTTGACACTGTTGCAGAGTTGGAACTATTACAAGTAATGCGAATTTCTTCAGTAATTAAGTCGTTCCAGTGATTTCACACTTCGGATGTTGATTTCTACGTTAGGAATATGTACAACAAATTTAGCTGACTCATACTTCTCAATAGGCTCCAGGTATATCATTTATGTTGCCCAAGGAGTTCTCACAATATCCCAGGTAATATTTTTTGAACAGCATGTCATGGCAGCTCACTGCTTTCGTTGTCATACCAAAAGCTACACTCTTTTTTTAAATAGAAAATGAAATGACCTTATGTCTTTTCTTAGGCTTAGTGGGAGAGGGGTGGTTGAGTTTACCATTGAGAAAGGAGATGGTTCAAAGTTTTCTCCCGAAGCCGGTGAACCAAGAAGCACTGCTACACTCCGGGTAGCTAGAACTCTTCTGTATAGGCTGTGGCTATTTCCTATGATGTGACTTTTATTATTTTGTGTGGAAATATTAGGGGTATCATTTTTCTAATAATTATCCAATTACATGTATCCAGGTTGTCATAGATGGTTATTCTGCTCCATTGACTGCAGGGAACTTTGCAAAGCTGGTAAGGTAGTGAAATTCCTCGTTCTTCTTATAATAACTGACTCTATTAAAACTAGATAGACAACATCCTCAATGTCTTCATCTTGCTTACAGTGAATCTCTTACTTGTTGATCTGGAGTAATTGAATTGCAAATATCATCCCATGTGATTTGTTCAATAACGAATAGGTGATTGATGGGACTTATGATGGGGTGAAGCTGAATGCTATCAATCAAGCTATTATAACGGATGGTGGGCTTGGAAATGACAAAGGCTATATTGTTCCCCTGGAAATAAAGCCATCTGGGCAGTTTGAGCCTCTTTACAAAACATACCTAAGCATGCAGGTTTGTTGTTTGATTCCTGTAAAAATATGCCTTAGTTTTGGTCATAATTACATCTCACTAAACCTGAATTCATGCATTTCCTGTGAAGGATGGGGAGCTTCCTGTTCTTCCCTTGTCTGTCTATGGTGCGGTTTCCATGGCTCATAGTGATGTCTCGGAGGAATATTCCGCTCCCAATCAGTTCTTCTTTTATCTATACGACAAGAGAAATGTATGTTTATCTACATTTCTGCTGAACTCAATGTACCTAAGCCTAACTTTAATATGCATGGCTAATGGACCTTGCATCCCTTTTGCAGTCTGGCTTAGGTGGTCTTTCTTTTGATGAAGGTCAATTTTCTGTGTTCGGGTAAGTCATTTTGGAATTCGACCAAAAAATCATTCATTTGAGTCATTCTGATTTGTTCTGATGAGAAGGAAATTTGATATGCAGGTATACAACAACTGGAAAAGATACGCTTTCTCAGATCAAAACGGGTGATTTCATTCGATCTGCAAAGCTAGTGGAAGGCCAAGACCGGCTCATATTGCCTTCATAATCTTAAAATCTGGTTATCCCTTACAATTCATCCTGATTTTGTACTAGGTTTTTGAGGTGATTCTCTTACTACCGACTTCAGCTGTCATGAGTATGAACTCTACTTTGTTGTGCTCATGCCAGTAGTTTTCTGAGGTTGATGTACCGACATTAACAGTATGAAACCAAGCAATTTCTTAAGTGCTCAAACAATTTATCAAGACCACACAATTTGTCAAATACCCCAACCTAAAATCTTTTATTTTCTTCTCAATGTTAAATTTGAAATTCCGTATTATTATGTTTTGTATGAGTTCTGGTTATTTTATTACGTGGTATGAGTTACAGAAAGGAAAAAATGAAGTGAGAAATAACGAAATGAGACATTATAAGTGTGTTTGTTATAAATTGAAGTGATTATTTTCTAGTCATATACCAAAAAAATGTGAAAATGAGTTTATAAATTTGAAACAAAATTAATTTGCACATAAACTAAACAACAAATGATAAAAGAATTCAAAAATTCTTTTTACTTTTCACCCCATTCTAATATGATTCCTTATGCGTCTGATTAATCTTTTAAGTGATTCAGTTATATTTAGTGACGGATCAACATGTTAGCTGTTTTTATTTTAACATTACCATTAATGTTCCATATCGTTATAAAATGAAAAACGTTATTTTTTATTTTGATACTGAAAAACGTTATTTTTTATTTTGATACCGAAAAACGTTAGTATTATAATTCAGCTTTCGTTTGAATTATCCGTCGACATTCAACTCTGCTAGAAGTTTCATTCTGACTGGAGTTTCAGCACGCAAAGTTTGTGTGGCTAACGTAACACCTAGTCATCCTTTTATCCAAGCATTTCCATTTCCATAAATTTGCATATGATTTATGCGGACACAATCAAGATTCTCTGCGCCTAATTTTCTCGCCCACGAAATTATCCAATTTATTCCAACGGGCCCTTCAATCACAACTGGAATATGCAATTTAGCAGTAAAAACAGGAATTTCAGGAAAAGAACATAAGATCATCCTATAGAGAACACAAACATTAAACAAATCAGCAGCTTCCCATATAAAAACCTTACCATCTCTACCTTTTTTCGCTGGTTTTGTCCACGAGAAATGGCGTCCATTCCTCAAACTTTCCTCTCTCTCGTGAAACCCAAGCCCTCCCTGTTCAATCAGCAAAAACCCACCTCAAAGATTCAATTTTGGAGCTGCCCAGATAATCTTTCAAGATCAAGAACTCGCAGAGATTGTGCCTTGACGGTGGGTTCTTCAGTAGCTAACGAGCTGGACGTGATCCCAGTACAGAGCAGTGATTACATCGATCAGCAAGATGGGATTGTTGTTGGGGTGGTTGATATTGAGACAGAGGGAGTTAGTGGGGAGGATATAGTGAATCAGGTTGTGAATGGGTTTGGGAATGATGGGAGGTTGTCTTTTGAAGGCGCGGTGACGTCTTCTTCGGGGTGGGGGGGGGGGGGCGGCGGCGGGGGGGGCGGCGGCGGCGGTGGCGGGGCAGGTGAGAAGGGGAAGGAAGTGGAGGGGGTGATTGATAGTGCTATCAATGCTTCCATTGTTTTGGCTGCTGGCACTTTTGCTATTACTAAGCTGCTCACCATTGACATGGATTACTGGCATGTGAGTGCTTTTGTGGTGATTTTGCTCGTGTGAGTTCTGATGCTTGTTGCAATTAATTCTGAGCTGTTTTTGTTGTGTGATTGCCTTATGTGGATTTTAATATACGTTGCAATGGTATTTGTGCTGATTTTTCTGTGTTTAAGCCTTTAAGGTACTTGTATTATGAGTTTAATCTTTATTCCAACTGATTGTTATTGATGTGAATTCGCATTTTTGGTGTTCTAATGCGAATTTAAAGTTTGTTGCAACTGTATTGTATCGATGTTAAATATCAGGTGCTCTTGTGCGAAATCTAGTATTTGTTAGATTCTTCATCTTTATGAACTTTGTGCAATTTTAAGTCCTCTATATGCAGAATTATTCGAGCTGAATTTGTTGTGTGATCGTCTTATGTGGATTTTAATATGTGTTGTAATTGTATCTGTACTGATTTTTCTGTGTGTTTAAGGTGTTCGTATGTGAATTTATTCTTTGGTACAATTGACTATTGGTATTGGTGTTGTGTATTTTAGGCGTTTTTATGCGAATTTAGTCTTTGTTCCAATTGAATTGGTATCAATGTTTAGTGTATTAGGTGCTCTTGTGTGCATTGTAGTAATGTTGGATTTGTCACCCATCTTTGTGAACTTTGCACAATATTAAATTCTCTACATGCAATTTTTTTTGTTGACGTGCATACTGATTTTCTTAAATATTTTTATATGCCCAACTTCTTTTCAGATTCCATGTCAGTTTACCATGTCCAATGTTTTAATATAGCTTGCAAGAAATCGATGATTTATGTATGTGCTGCAGACTGCAATTGTATTGCCAATGCATCTGTGCTGAGTTTTGTGTGTTTTAGGATTTCTTGTGAACTTTAATCTTCGTTTGCTAATGCATTTGTGCCACCTATGATGTGTGTGTTGGTCATCTTGTGTAAATTTGTATGTATGTTAGAATCGTATTTCTTCGTCTTTTAGTTATACTTGTGTGAATTGACAAATGTGCTGCCATTGTATTTGTGCTGATTTTGTAATTTTGTTCTGTGCTCTATTTGTTCTTGTGTGCATTATAATGTTCGTTGTATTTACATTTGTACAGATTTTGCTGTGTGTTTTAGGTGTACTCTTGTGAATTTCATATTTTAGCTGTCCTTCTTGATTGATTATATTCATTTAAATATTGGGATTCTTCTTTACTGTGATTTCTATCATACGATAAAGTTTGGTTATATTTCATCTCCAATGTTTCAAATGATCTTTGAAGTTTTTTATCCTAATCATAGCTTAGATGAATTGGTTGATACCTATATCGGCTACTTCATTACATGGTGTGTGTGTGTGCTTGTGTGTGAACAGGAATGTTCTAAACTAGATTCATCTGTTTCTGATAGGGATGGACACTTTTTGAGATCCTGAGATACGCTCCTGAGCATAACTGGAGTGCTTATGAGGAAGCTCTGAAGACAAATCCAGTTTTAGCGAAAATGGTGATAAGTGGTGTTGTTTATTCTATAGGGGATTGGATTGCACAGGTTTGTGTGTTTTGTAAGGTTTATGAGGTGCTTCATTTTACACTTTTTTCACAGCTCAACTGATTTTCTTCTGCTCCAACGTTTGACCTGCACAGTGTGTTGAAGGCAAACCTCTTTTCCAATTTGATCGGACACGGATGTTTAGATCTGGCCTAGTCGGCTTTATGCTTCATGGATCACTTTCTCATTATTACTATCAGTTCTGTGAGGTAAATAGTAAAAGATTATATCTATACAACTCATTTTTGCTCTGCAGCTAACTAATGAAGCACCGTCTTCGTGATTTACAGTTTCTGATCCCCTATGATGATTGGTGGGTGGTCCCGGCCAAAGTTGCTTTTGATCAGACCGTTTGGGCGGCAATCTGGAACAGCATCTATTTTACTGTTGTGGCCCTTTTGCGATTTGAATCCCCCATCAACATTTATACTGAATTGAAGGCTACATTCTTTCCCATGTTAACTGTAAGAAGATACTCTCTTTAACCTTTAACCATACCTGTAAGTATATAATTTGCATGCATTCTAAATGCTGTCCTTGAATGTTACAGGCGGGTTGGAAGCTATGGCCATTTGCGCACCTTATAACCTATGGAGTGATCCCAGTTGAGCAGAGACTTTTGTGGGTTGATTGCGTGGAACTTATTTGGGTGACGATTCTTTCAACGTAAGCATATCTATTTCACCATTTTGATTATTTAGAATGAATCTTTCATTTCCCATATCAGAAGATTTATCTTCTGCCTCTCTGTTGTGTAGTTTATCAAATGAGAAATCGGAAGCTAGGATATCTGAGCTACCCGGTGAAGAAAATCCCGACTCCATTACGGTAATCCCAGAAGCAGGAAGAAGAGAGGAATGATCAAGCTGTCTTATTTTTCCTCGTGTCAATCGAGATGTTAAAAGCTTGTATAGCAAAGTTATACTAACATAGTACTAGTAAATATATCGCATTGGCCTTCTTCCTCTATAGTTCTATGTACATTCAACGAGTTCATATTGGATAACGAATACTTGATGTTCTAGTTTTCGACAACATTTTCAAGTCTATTTTGCTGTCAGATCTTTCTTATGTCTGCGAGCTAACATGTAATAAAACAAGCTCTACAATGGGAGAATGATGAATCAAATGGAAAAAATTAGAATTTAACTAAAATTCAAGAAACGTTGAGACAATTTGTCAAACACCTTAGCTTCTTCAGTAAGTTCTAAGTTCCATCATGCTGACATCAAGAAACTGCGTGCTGCTATTGTTGTCCGAATTCTGTTCACTTCTCTCGGCCGACATAATCCCTAGCCTGCTCGGAGTTGGCCTGAAGTCCAGCCACCGCAAAGTCGGCCGGCGAGCCGGCGGCGCCAGAGCCCTCCTCAGGATCTCCTTCTTGGCCTGAAGCCGCCGCCGGAATTTCTCATGATTCGGCGCCGGAGACCAACCTCTGACCACCCTCGACTTCGTATGATTACTCGTTCGGACATGGGACCCCGACCAAGGACTCGACGAACTTGAAGATGAGAATGAAGACTCCAGCTCCGGGTGGCCATGCCACGGCTCATCCCCGCCGGCCGCCGCCGTCGACCCAGCAGAAGCATCACTGCCGTCTACGATCCTCATATTTCTCTTCTGGGTTTTTTCGTGAATTCGCAGGATTGATTTGTTTGCTTGCTTGTTCTTCAACGTTGTTGTAACAGAGATGCGGTTGTTTGAATTTTGAATGGGTTGGCTTTGGGTTTTTATATAGCGTTGGTTGTCGTGTGGACTTTGACTTTGCTAGTGTAATCAGTGCGCAGAGGAAGGAGCGCCGTAGACACGCTTACGCTGCTGCTGTGCTTCATTTTATTGACTACAATGAAACAGTCTTTGGTCAAATATTCAATTTCAAAAAACACCGCTCATATATATACCTTATTCTGTCCGTATCCTAAAGTTGAATACAAGATTCTACAAACTCTAAATACAACTAAAACACCTCTCTAGCGAGACTCCTGGGTTCAGGCGGTTGGGGCGCTGCGGGCGACCGTTTCGCTTTTTCTAAATACAACTAAAATACATAGCACAATGATATAGTTTCAACGAGTCTCATTCTCGTGTAATGCCATTTTTTCGGATTTATTGTATGTTCGGTATTTTACAAATACATATTTATTGCATTTTAAATTTTATAGCTTCAGTATTTCTCCAATCGACTAAATAAAAAAGACAAGCAAATCTAGCTCAAAGTCACTTATTTTGAAAGATGGTGAGACCAACTTATACTTTTGGGCAAAAAAATAGCGTTTGCTTCACAATAATCTACTTTTGGTCAGTTTACAAAACATTAAAAATTGTTGTGTTTATAAGCATATCAGCTTATAAGCTGTGCCAAACAGAGCAAATATGTATCCAAAGAAGAGTTGATTTGTGAGATTACAGATAAGTTATTTATATAGAGCAAATATGTCTCCATAGCAAATATGTCTCCAACTTTCTCTTTATTTGAAGCGGTGAGTACTAAAGTTCAAAGTAACATATCTAAAACTAAAACTAAGATAGCCAGAGAGTCTTATATCTAAACTGGAAAAACTAAGAAAAACTAAAAGGGGTAAAGAAATAACTAGTTCGGCTTGAACTAATCAGTTACATGTAGGTAGTGATATTAGACTAAAACAGTAAGCAGTCACTCCTCGGTCAATCTCATTAAATGTTATTCGAATTCTCCCATCGGAGCCAGTAAGATATTTTTCATATTGTTTCTACCGAAATGTAAGCATTGAAAATTTATCTAACATGAACCAAGATGGAAAATCTAGTCTAAACGGTTTACAAGTCTATTTCGTTACTATGTACGGAGTTGCCAAAAGTAAATTTAAAGAAAAAATAAAATAAGAACAGAAAAATAAAAAATGAAAAATATAAATGATTCCCTTATCTCACAATCCACCCAGAATCTGGGCTACATTTTATGATGGGCATTCCGGCATGGTGGTGTATGAGGTGGCATGTGCAGTCGGCGGCATCACGTGGAGAGGTGCGTTAGGACGCGGCTGCGCGAGGGTGAAATGGCGGTGCGTTCTCCGACGCGTCTTAGGCTCATTCTTCCCTTTCCGACCAAAACAAGGGAGGTTGGATCAACTCCTCCTGGTTCCGACAGTCTCCTCGCCGCTCTGTTGGCGGCAGACGGCGCTGGAGATCCGGACAGAAGTAGATATGACCTTTGAGTCTAGGAAGTGCACTTATAATTGCACCAGGACAGATATGTTGTCTGCTGGTCTGATCTATAACCGATATGTACCGGCTCGACATCTGTGCGGTGCCGGTGAATACCTTCCAGGTCTGCCCGGAAGAGGACTCCGACGATGTTGGTGATGCAACCGAGGGACAGAAATGAGGACGAGAGGTTTGTCGTTGCTTTTCGAAGGGGATAAAGGCTTCATATTGGGGTTTGAGAGGGGTGGTATAGATCGGATTAAACTAGGTAGGCGGGAGGAGACCGACAAGGCAGATCGCCGGCAATCTCCTCCCCGAAAGAGATCTGAATCAGAAAGATTTTTGAGAGAAAAACTTACCGCAGTAATAGGAGAGAAAATTGTCACTTGAAATAGGCGCTTGTTGATCAAATACCATCACATAGGCTACCAATTTTGTAATTTGTAACTTTTTTAGTTTCAATTTTAGGTTGGACGAGCCATGAATAATACTCTTAATTCATATTTTTTAAAAGTGCATCATTAATTATTTATGTTTCCGTAAATTGACAAATATATCTTAATTTTTTTAAAAAATACTCATTTGAATTATATTTGTTGATATAAATATAATACTGATTGCATACAGTTATTACAAACTGCGTATAACAAGCAAATTTCTTTTTACTAGATTGTGCAAGATAGATTTAAGGTCAATAATTAAGGTTACACTAGTCATTCCCAGGTAAAATATGGAACTGTAAGAGCAATTTGGACATGCAAAATTTTTTTGTGTAAACTTATCACGCTCCTCAAACACTATCATTTTTTTAAATGGTGATTATATAACTTACGGTATTGGAAGTCGTTAAAAGTTTATTGAACAAAAGAATAAGGATATGGCTCTCAACCCCTCTGCCTCCTCTCCAAGCAAACCCTAGCCGTCTCCATCTTTTCCCCATCTCCCTCTTTGGGGAGATGGGGAAACAATCTTTAATTATTTTTCATTGATTTTTGTTCCTGAATAAGTGTGGAATCTCCATACAGAACCTTTAGATCTGAGGCTTTCAATTAGAATTTTTTTTTTCCTGCTCGATCCTTCAGATCGAACCTCTTACTCGATCTCTAACTAGATTGAGGTCCTTGAATTCGGTTTTTTCGACCGGATCTGATTATTTGGATACTTGATTCCGGGTTTTCAATGCGTCTACAGTTTGGATCAAGGTGTTTACAATTTGAATCAAGGTGTTTACGCTTGAACAACACAGGTCAGCGTGTTCGTGGTGTTGCAGATGTTGCAGATCCCTGATTAACAAGTTAGATTATGCTTGGATGCGAATCTCTTGTTAAGCGGTTCATGGCTTTCGCTGGTGGTTAGGTATCTCCTGAG
>JAAGWI010169821.1:0-15157 GCA_012274505.1 Galium porrigens var. tenue
CGCCAATTCGGGCCTGGCCATCGTTCCCGCGAACGACCTGGGCGATGCGGCGAAGAAGATCGTCGCCGAAGTGCAGAAGGTCGCCGCCTGACGCCGATCGGCAAGCGGGCCGCGGATGCGGCCCGCTCGTCGGTTTACTTGACGCCCTTCTCGTTGATGCTCTTCTTGAGCAACTGCGGCGCTGCCGGCGCGACCGCCTTGATCGTGGTCGGCGTCATCGACAAGCGCGAGGGCATGGTTGCCCCCGCCGCCGGTGCAGCTTCGACTGCCGCGGTCGGGGCGCCGTCGTTGCGGCGGTCGCCGGTATAGGTCCGATGCTCGTCCGCCACGGCATCCGTGGCCGGGCAGGCCCCCTCGGGCCCGGCGGTCGGCTTCGCCGCTCCGGTGCCCGAGCCGCAACGTGCATAGCTCGCCGATGCGGCGCCCGGCATTCCGGAAATCGTACCGGTCTTGGGCTTGGCCGCCTTTTCCTTGGCCGTCATGGGCGCCTCTTGCGCGATAGCCGGCATCGCAATGCCGCCGGTCACCAGCATCGCTATCGCAAAAGCATATTTCCCCATATCTCCTCTCCTTCCTTCACGAAATTGCAGGTTCCTTCCTGAATTCGTGGTGAACTCGTCGCGCCTCCGTAACAAGGCGATATGCGCGGCATTTTCGATGATCGGGTATGCTGAAAGCGCTTTGGGGCTGGACTTGAATTGATTCTCGGGCATTAGCGATCAGCATTGCCGATCTTCCAGCGACGGAGAGGATTTCGATGAAAGTGCTGGTGCCGGTCAAGCGCGTGCTTGACTACAACGTAAAGCCGCGGGTGAAGGCGGACGGGACGGGGGTCGACCTCGCCAACGTCAAGATGAGCATGAACCCGTTCGACGAGATCGCGATCGAGGAAGCCGTGCGCCTGAAGGAAAAGGGTGCGGCGACCGAGGTGGTGGTGGTGACCATCGGCGTCGCCAAGGCGGAGTCGGACGTGCTGCTCACCGCGCGCGCCATGGGCGCCGACCGGGCGATCCTGATCCAGACCGATGACGAGATCGAGCCCCTGGCCGTGGCCAAGCTGCTGGCCAAGGTCGCCGAGGAAGAGCAGCCCGGATTGATCATCCTGGGCAAGCAGGCGATCGACGACGATTCGAACCAGACCGGCCAGATGCTGGGTGCGCTGCTCGGCTGGCCCCAGGGTACCTTCGCCTCGAAGGTCGAGCTGGGCGGCAGCGGCGTGCAGGTCACGCGCGAAGTCGATGGCGGCCTCGAGACGGTGGACCTCAAGCTGCCGGCGATCGTCACCACCGATCTGCGTCTCAACGAGCCGCGCTATGCCACGCTGCCGAACATCATGAAGGCCAAGTCCAAGCCGGTCGCGAAGAAGACCGTTGCGGATTACGGCGTCGACGCCGCGCCGCGCCTCAAGACGCTGAAGGTCGTCGAGCCGGCCAAGCGCTCGGCGGGCATCAAGGTGGGCTCGGTCGACGAGCTGGTCGAGAAGCTCAAGGCGCTGGGAGTGGCGAAATGAAGACGCTGGTTTGGGTCGAGCACGACAATCAGAACCTCAAGGACGCCACGCTTTCGGCAGTGACCGCCGCGGCGAAGCTGGGCGAGGTCCATCTCCTCGTCGCCGGCCAGGGCGTCGGCGGCGTCGCCCAGGCGGCGGCGGCGATCGAGGGCGTGGGCAAGGTCCATGTCGCCGATGACGCCGCCTATGCGCATTTCCTGGCCGAGAATGTCGCGCCGCTGATCGTCAAGCTGATGGACACGCATGATGCGGTCCTGTTCCCGGCAACCACCACGGGCAAGAACATCGCGCCGCGTGTGGCTGCCGCGCTTGACGTGATGCAGATCTCGGACATCCTCTCGGTCGAAGGCGCGGACACCTTTACGCGCCCGATCTATGCCGGCAACGCGATCGCCACCGTGCAGACCAGCGACAAGAAGCTGGTGATCACCGTGCGCGGCACGGCCTTCCCCAAGGCGGCGGCTACCGGCGGCTCCGGCACGATCGAGGCCGTGGCGGGCGAGGGCGACAAGGGTCTCTCCACCTTCGCGGGCGCGGAGATCGCCAAGTCGGAGCGCCCGGAGCTGACCAGTGCCAAGGTCATCGTCTCGGGAGGCCTCGAAGACGGCTCGTCGGAGCAGTTCCACGCGCAGATCGATCCGCTGGCGGACAAGCTCGGCGCCGCGGTCGGCGCCTCGCGCGCCGCCGTCGACGCGGGCTATGCCCCGAACGACTATCAGGTCGGCCAGACCGGCAAGATCGTCGCTCCCGAAGTCTATGTCGCGATCGGCATCTCGGGTGCGATCCAGCACCTCGCCGGCATGAAGGACTCGAAGACGATCATCGCGATCAACAAGGATGAGGACGCCCCGATCTTCCAGGTGGCGGACATCGGCCTGGTCGGCGACCTGTTCAAGATCGTGCCGGAGCTGACCGAGAAGCTCTGATCTTGGCGCTTTCGCTGGACGAAGAGGGGGCGGTGCACCTTGCCGGTGCGGCCGCCCCTTTTCTCGATGCGCTGTCGGCGCTGGCCGTGAACCAGCCCGCCGACCGCGCGGGAATCCGGCTGCACGGCGTGCCGGGCCTGGCCGAACTGCTCGGCACCGCGACGCTCGGGGCGCCGGTTCGCGGCATGCGGCCGGTCCGCGCGATCCTGTTCGACAAGAGCCCGGGCGCCAACTGGGCGCTTGGCTGGCATCAGGACCGGACGATCGCGGTGCGGGCGCGCGCCGATATCCCCGGCTTCGGCCCCTGGTCGGTCAAGCAGGGGCTGCTCCACGTGGAACCGCCCTTCGCGCTGATCGAGGCGATGCGGACGATGCGGATCCATCTCGATCCGGTGCCCCGGGACAATGCGCCGCTGCTGATCGCGCCGGGCTCGCACCGGCTGGGCCGCATCCCGGAGAGCGAGCTCGCGGCAGTGGTCGAACGCTGCGGCACCGCGTGCTGCCTCGCCGATGCGGGCGATGTCTGGCTCTACGCCACGCCGATCGTCCATGCTTCCGCCGCAAGCGGCGGCGCGGGGCATCGGCGGGTGCTGCAAGTGGATTTCTCGGCGCAGGCCCTGCCCCCGGGGCTGGAATGGCTCGGCCTGTAAGGCGTATTGTGTGCTCGCGAGGATCGCCGCATCCTCGCGCGATGTTCGATCGGTCCGATCTGCTGCTCCTGCTTCCCTTCCGGGTCCTGTTGGTGCTGCTCGCGTTCCTCTGCGTGCTGGTCGCCTGGTCGCATTTCCGCTGATCGGCCGGGCTCAATCCGCGCCCATCGCCCGTGGCGGAGTCGCTTCGGGGATCGGCAGCGGCGGCACCGTCGCCAGCTTCGCGGCGATCGCCAGCGCCGCCAGCGTCAGCACCCCGCAAAAGAGCGCCACCCCGTTCCAGCCCCAGCCGGTCCAGGCGATTCCGCCCGCCGATCCGAGCACGCTCGACCCGAGATAATAGAAGAACAGGTAGAAGGCCGCCGCCTGCCCCCGGCTCGCCCGCGCTCGCCTTCCGACCCAGCTGGACGCGATCGAGTGGGCGCCGAAAAAGCCGATGGTGACGACGCCGATGCCGGCCACCACCAGCGCCAGCGAGAGCGAGGCAGTCATCGCGGTGCCGATCAGCAGCATTGCGGTGGGGATCCAGAAGATCAGCCGCCGTCCGCGCCTCTCGGCCAGATGCCCGAACCAGGCCGAGCTCCCCGACCCGAGCAGATAGAGCAGGAAGATCGCGCCGATCGCCGCATGGCCGAGGGTGAAGGGCGGCGCGACCAGGCGGAAGCCGACATAATTGTAGATGGTGACGAACACGCCCATCAGCAGGAACGCTTCGGCATAGAGCAAGGGCATCGCCCGGTCCCTGAACAGGTCACGCCCTGCCGCCAGCACCGCGCCCGGGTGCACGACCTGCGGCACGAAGCGGCGCGAGGGCGGGGCGAGGCGGCGAAAGCCCTCGGCCATCGCCAGGCCGACCAGCCCGACGCCGATCAGGCCCCAGCGCCAGTCGATCAGCTCGGTGAGCAGGCTCACCCCCAGCCGCCCGGCCATGCCGCCGATCGCGCTGCCGGCGATGTAGAGACCCATTGCCGGCCCCACGGAGTGCGGTTCCACCTCCTCGCTGACATAGGCCATGGCGACGGCGGGCATTCCGGCCAGCGCGATGCCGGTGAGCAGCCGCAACGCCAGCAGCGTGCCCCAGCCCGGCGCCAGCCCGGTCAGCGTGGTGAGCAGCCCCGCGCCGAACATCGCGAATACCATCAAGGGGCGGCGGCCGAGCTTGTCCGAAAGCATCCCGGCAATGACGATCGCCACGGCCAGCGGCCCGGTGGCGAGCGAGATGGCGAGGCTCGCCGCTTCCGCGCTGAGGCGGAACTCGGCGGCGAACAGCGGCAGCAGCGGTTGGGCGGAATAGAGGAGCGAGAAGGTCGAGAAGCCCGCGAACAACATGGCGAGCGTCAGCCGCCGATAGCCCGGGGTGCCGCGCGCATATCCGGCATGCGGCGCGCTCTCCGGCCCGGCCTCCGGGCCAGCGGGATCGGGCCCGGTCATTCGACCGGCTTGATGCTTTCGACCAGGATGTTCGCGCGGCCGGGGGGTGCCGAGTTCACTGCTTCGCGTGCATCACATTTCGGATCGGGTGCAAGCGCGTACCAATGGATCCGCGTGCGCTGGCGCAGCGTGCGGAACAGCTTGCCCGTGGCGGGGACGGTCATCTGCGCGTCGAAGCGCCCGTCGGTCGACATGATCGCCCGCCATTCCAGCGGCTCGGCCCGAAGCGTGGCCTGTTTCGCGTCGAGATAATCGTTCTGGATCATCGCCGGCTCCAGCTGCACGACCAGGTCGCGGCCGCCCATGATGTTGGTGAAGCCGACATTGGAGAATTCCTCGACCGACCAGCTGCCGTCCCTGGCCGCTTCGCCCCAGCCGACCCGCAACGGGCTGCCGCGGCGCGCCGCCGCGATCAGCGCCGCGCGGCTGCCCGCGACATCCTCCCCCTGGGGGCCGTTGACGAAGAGCAGGCGCCAGTCCGAAGGGCAGGCGTCCGGCGCGGCGAGCAGGAACATGGCGGCGGCGAGCATGGCGACAGGATAGGCGATCGCCGTGGCGCCGGGAAGGGCGGTGGCCGTGCGGGCGGCGCAACCCGGGATGCGCGCGCCGGGGGTTGACGCTGCAGTGCAGCATACGCACTTGAGGCGCATGCACGGCCCCGCTCCCCGCACCCACAATGTCGGCCTCGTCCATTTCGCGCTGGCGATGGGCGGCTTCGCGATCGGCACCACCGAATTCGCGACGATGAGCCTGGTGCCGTACATGGCGGAGGGGCTGAAGATCGACGTGCCCAGCGCCGGCCATGTCATCAGCGCCTATGCGCTCGGCGTGGTCGTCGGGGCGCCGCTGATCGCGGTGGCGGCAGCGAAGCTCTCGCGCCGGCTGACGCTGATCCTGCTGATGACTGGATTCGCGCTGTTCAACACGCTGAGCGCGCTCGCGCCCGACTATCACTGGTTGCTGCTGTTCCGCTTCCTGTCCGGGCTCCCGCATGGCGCCTATTTCGGCATCGCCGCGCTGGTCGCCGCTTCGCTGGTGCCGGTCAACAAGCGGTCCCAGGCGGTCGGGCGGATGATGCTGGGGCTCACCGTGGCGACGATCCTCGGCGTGCCGCTCGCCAACTGGCTGGGCCAGGCGCTGGGCTGGCGCTGGGGCTTCGTGGTGGTCGGCGCGCTTGCGCTGGCGACGGTGGCGCTGGTCGCGGCGCTCGCGCCGCGCGACTCGCCCCAACATGGCGCGAGCCCGCTCAAGGAGCTCGGCGCGCTCGCCAATGGCCAGGTGTGGCTCACGCTCGGCATCAGCGCGATCGGCTTTGGCGGCATGTTCTGCGTCTATACCTATGTCGCCTCGACCATGCTCGAGGTGACCGGGGCGCCGGCGGGCATGATCCCCCTCGTCCTCGCGGTGTTCGGCATGGGCGCGACGCTCGGCAGCATCATCGTGCCGAAGTTCGCCGATCGCGCGCTGATGCCCACCGCGGCCGTGCTGCTGCTCGGCAGCGCCGTCGCGCTCGCGCTCTATCCCTTCGCCGCCGGGCAGCTGTGGAGCATCGCGCTCGACATCTTCGCGATCGGCTTCCTGGGCGCGCTGGGCGCGGTGCTGCAGACTCGGCTGATGGACGTGGCGGGCGAGGCGCAGGGGCTCGCCGCCTCGCTCAACCACTCGGCGTTCAACTTCGCCAACGCGCTCGGGCCCTGGCTGGGCGGGCTCGCGATCGCGGCCGGCTATGGCTGGACGTCGACCGGCTGGGTCGGCGCGCTGCTCTCGCTGGGTGGCTTCCTGGTGCTGGTGGCGGCGGTGCTCGCCGAGCGCAGAACGAGATAGCCCGCCGCCGCCGAAAGGATCGATCCGGCGAGCACGCCGATCTTCACATGGTCGATCAGCTCGGGCCGGTCGGGAAAGGCCAGGCCGCCGATGAACAGGCTCATCGTGAAGCCGATGCCGGCGAGCAGCGACACCCCGTAAATCTGGCGCCAGCCGCCCGGGCGCGTCGCGAAGCCGGTCCGCACCGCGATCCAGATGCTGCCGAAGATGCCCAGCTGCTTGCCGAGGAACAGGCCGAGCGCGATGCCGAGCGGCAGCGGATCGAGCAGCACCGAAGGCGAGACCCCGGCCAGCGAGACGCCGCCATTGGCGAAGCCGAACAGCGGCACGATCAGATAGGCCGACCAGGGATGCAGCGCGTGCTCGAGCCGGTGAAGCGGCGAGCCGGCATCGTCGGGATGGCCGGGCGACTTGACGATCGGGATCGTCATCGCGGCGGCCACGCCGGCGACGGTCGCGTGGATGCCGGAGAGGAACACGAGGTACCAGAGCAGCACGGCGAGCAGCAGGTAGATCCAGAGCTGCCGCACGCCGCTGCGGTTGAGCACGTACATGGCGGCGAGCACCAGCGCCGCGCCGGCCAGCGCCAGCGTGCTGATGTGCGCGGTATAGGCAAGCGCGATGATCGCCACTGCGCCCATGTCGTCGACGATCGCGACGGTGGTGAGGAACAGCTTGAGCGACGCCGGCGCGCGGCTGCCCAGGATCGCGAGCACGCCGATGGCGAAGGCGATGTCGGTCGCGGCCGGGATTGCCCAGCCCCGGGCAAGGCCGGGCGTCGTACCGGCGACGGCCAGATAGAAGATCGCCGGGCCGACCATGCCGGCGGCGGCGGCCACCACCGGCAGGCGGCGGCGCTCCCAGCTGGCGAGCCGGCCGTCGACGAACTCGCGCTTGATCTCGAGCCCGACGAGCAGGAAGAACAGCGCCATCAGCCCGTCATTGATCCACAGATGCACCGTCATCGGCCCATGCACGGCGGAGAGCGTGGGTCCGATCTCGCGGTGGAGCGTGTGGAAATAGGTCTCCGAGACGCCGGGGACATTGGCCGCGATCATCGCGAGGATGGCGGCGGCGATCAGGATGATGCCGCCCGAGGCTTCGCTCTTCAGGAAGCTGCGCAGCGCCGATTCGATGCGGACCGGTGCCTCGGCGATCGTCTCGGCTGCGTCTTCGATTCTGCTCATGCGCGGCCCGTCGCCCTCCTGCTTGCCGATGCGGCGGTTCTATGGGGTGGATGTCGCGCTGCAAAGCCCGTACCGATGGCGAATGGACAGGCCCTTCCCCTCGGCCGGCCGCGCCCTGCCCTGGCGCTGGTGGCGCCGCGTAGTGGTCGGCTCGGTCGAGCATGGCGCGGTGCTCGCGCGGGTGCATGCCGATTCGGGGTTCAGCGGGCGCTATGCCTTCCTGGTCGTCGTCTCGGGGCTGATCGCGATCCTCGCCTTGCTGCTGCCGTCCTCCACCGTGCTGATCGGCGCGATGCTGATCTCGCCGCTGATGATGCCGATCATCGGCCTCGGCTTCGGCATCGCCACCTTCGACCTGGCCGAGATCCGCCGCGCCGCCTTCGCGCTGGCCGCCGGCGCGGCGATCGCGGTGCTGCTGTGCGCGGGCTTCGTCGCGCTTTCGCCGGTCCAGACGGTGACGAGCGAGATCGCGGCGCGCACCAAGCCCAATTTGTTCGATCTGCTCGTCGCGCTGCTCTCGGCGATGGCGGGCGGCTATGCGCTGATCCGCGGGCGCGGCGAGACGGTGGTGGGCGTGGCCATCGCCATCGCGCTGATGCCGCCGCTCGCCGTGGTGGGCTTCGGCATCGCCACGCTGAACGGCACGGTGGCCGGCGGCGCGCTGCTGCTGTTCTTCACCAATCTCGTCACCATCGCGCTCACCGCGGCGATCATGGCGCGGCTCTATGGCTTTGGCGGGCATCTCTCGCCGTCGCAGACCCGGCTGCAGGGGCTGCTGATCATCGTCGGCATGGTGGCGCTGGCGGTGCCGCTCGGCGTCGCGCTGCGGCAGATCGCCTGGGAAGCGCTGGCCCAGCGCCAGGTGCGCGAGGCGATCCGCGCCAGCTTCCCGCGAGAGGCACGGATCAGCCAGCTCGACATCGATTTCGAAGGAAGGCCCGAGCGGATCCGCGCGGTGGTGTTCACGCCCTCGCTGCGCGCGGACGGCGATGCCCGTGCCGGCGTGGCGATCCAGGCGGCGCTCGGCCATCCGGTGGAGGTGCATGTCGACCAGGTCCGCGTCGGCGGCGAGAGCGGCGCCAGCGAATCGGCGCAGATCGCGGCCGCCCAGTCGCGCGAGCGCGAGCGCTCCGAGGCCGATCTTCTGCGCGATCGGCTGGCGCTGGTCGCGGGCGACGAGAACGGCATCCTGCTCGACGGCGCGGCGCGCCGTGCCGAAGTGCGTGCCGCCCCGCTGCCGGGCGCCTCGCTCGCCAGCTATCGCGCGCTCGAGCAGCGCGTTGCCGCCACTGCGCCGGACTGGCAGGTGACTTTGCTCCCGCCCGCAGCGCCGTTGCCGCCGGTCAGCTTCGAGGGCGATGCGCCCGATGCCGCGGGAATCGCTGCGATCGACACCGCGATCTGGGGCGCGCGGCGCCTGCATCTGCCGATCGGCGTCGCCGGGCGGCACGCCGATACGGTGATCGCGCGGCTGGAGGCGGCCGGCATTTCCGCCACGCGCCTGTCCGGCACCGGCGCGCAGGCGGTGCTCGCCTGGCAGGCGCCCGCGCCCTGAGCGTTCAGGCCCGGGCCAGCGCCTCGGCGATCAGCTTGCGGCTGTTCTCGATCCCGTAAAGCGCGATGAAGCTGCCCATGCGCGGCCCCTGCTCGCTGCCCAGCAAGGTCTCGTAGAGCGCCTTGAACCAGTCGCGCAGATTCTCGAACGCGTCGGTCTTGCCGATCTCGTAGACGATGTTCTGGATATCCTCGGCCGAGGCATGCTCCGGCAGCGCCGCGAGCTGTTCGTCGAGCTGGCGCAGCGCCCCCGCCTCGGCTTCGCTCGGCGCCCGGCGCCGGAGCGTCGGCTCGACGAAGTCGCGGGCATAGCGGATCGCATAGCCCACCATCCGGTCGAGCTCGGGATGCGATTCGGGCGAGAGCTCCGGCGAATAGCGGCGCAGGAAGCCCCAGATCGTCTCGCGATTGCCCACGCCCGGCAGGCTGACCAGGTTGAGCAGCAGCCCGAAGGTGACCGGCAGCGTCTCGGCCGGCACCTTCCCATTGTGGATGTGGTGGACCGGGTTGCCGAGCTGCTGCGCCACTTCCTGCGCCGGGTAATTGGCGCGGAACTGCCAATATTCCTCGATCGCGCGCGGGATCAGGCCCAGGTGCAGCGACTTGGCCTTTTTCGGCTCGCGATAGATGTAGAAGGCCAGGCTCTCGTCCGGGCCATAGGTCAGCCATTCCTCAATCGACAGGCCGTTGCCCTTGGACTTGGAGATCTTCTCGCCCTTGGCGTCGAGGAACAGCTCGTAGATCAGCCCCTCGGGCTTCCGGCCGCCGAGCACCTGGGCGATCTTGCCGCTCTGCACGCCGCTGTCGATCAGGTCCTTGCCATACATCTCGTAATCGACGCCGAGCGCCGCCCAGCGCATGCCCCAGTCGGGCTTCCACTGGAGCTTGGCCTTGCCGCCGAAGATCGACTGCTCGATCGTCTCGCCTTCGTCCTCGAAACGGATGATCCCCGCCTCGGCATCGACCACTTCCACCGGCACCTGGAGGACGACGCCCGACGCGGGGCTCACCGGCAGCACCGGCGAATAGGTCGCCGCGCGCTCGGCACGCAGCGTGGGCAGCATCACGTCCATGATCGCCCGGTAGTTGCGCAGCACCTTGCGCAGCGTCTCGTCGAAGCGGCCCGAGCCGTAATAATCGGTCGAGGAGGCGAATTCATATTCGAAGCCGAAGCGATCGAGGAATTCGCGCAGCATCGCATTGTTGTGGGCGGCGAAGCTCTCGAACTTCCCGAACGGATCGGGGATGCGCGACAGCGGCTTGCCGAGATGCGCGGCCAGCAGCGCCTGGTTCGGCACATTGTCCGGCACCTTGCGCAGCCCGTCCATATCGTCGCTGAACGCGATCAGCCGGGTCTTCAGGCCCGTCATCTCTTCATAGGCGTGGCGCACCATGGTGGTGCGCAGCACTTCCTGGAAGGTGCCGATATGCGGCAGGCCCGACGGGCCGTATCCGGTCTCGAACAGCATCGGCGATCCGTCGGGCTTGCCCTCCGGATAGCGTTTCACCAGCTTGCGCGCCTCTTCATAGGGCCAGGCCTTGGAGTCGAATGCGGCGGCGCGCAGGGCGTTCGTGTCGGTCATAACCGCGCGCCTCTAGCGGAGACGGGCGCGCGGGGCCAGCGCCGCGGCGAATCCGGTCTCCCGCGCCGGGCGGGAGACCGGTGCCGGGATCAGGCGAACACCTTGTCCTGCGGGCACAATATGCCCGACGAGATGGTCAGGTGCGTCCAGCGATAGTCGAGATAGGCGCCCGAATAATGGTCGTCATTGTTGAAATCGACATCGCCATGATAGCGGCCCGTCGGGATGACGTCGTTGGTGCCCGTCTTCACGATCATGAATTCGTACATCAGGTCCCAGAGCATCCAGACGCGCGTGCCCGAGGCGGGCGGATCGACGTTGAACTGGATGGTGGAGGTCTGCTTGTCGTTGATCGTCACCGAATGCGAGAGCGTGGCGCTCACCCCCGCGCTGACGCCGCCGCCGGAAAAGCCCATCTGCACCGTCAGCGATTCGGTGTCGGTCGTCGAGATGCCATGCTCATAGGCCCAGCTCTTCTGCAGGTGCGTGCCGGGATAGAGATGAGTGAAGGTGCCGGGCACCAGCTTCCAGAACTTGCGCAGCACCAACTGGTGCGGCTGCGGTGCGCTGTTGTCCCACCAGTTGTTGAGGCGCGGCCAGCCCGAAGCGCGCGGCTCGTCCCACACATTGTCCTGGTAGTTGGCGTTGTCGGCATCGGCATAGATGATGAGCGGCTTGGTCACGCGCACCATCTCGATCGGGTCGGTCTGGGCCGGCGGCGACCAGTCGGTGCTGTCGATGTTCGGAAAGGCAGGAAGGGTATCGGACATGATGAGACTCCCCATGGGAAAGGATGTGCGGATCTGTTTCTTTTCTGGGGCCGCCCGGCGCGAAGGCCGTGGGCGGAGTGCGACGGGCAGGGCGATAGCCGATCGCCGCCGGCCCGACTCAGTCCCATATGGAACTGGTCGCGACGAAAATTCGCGGCGGATTGCCGGCGCGAGGCGCGCGACCGGGCGCTGGCCTGAGTCCAGGAGCATGTAGGTGAATGGCGAGACGCGCCCGCGCTTCTATCGCGGCCGGTTCGTCGGCACGATCCACCGCGTCGATCCCAAGGTCGCGCCGGCCGCGGTCCGCGCCATGTTCACCGAGCCGCCCGGGCGGAGCCGCGCAAAGTGAAATGATTTGGCCCCGCTCCCTTCACTTTACCCCGCGGCCGGGGCTAGGAAGGTCGGGAACGAAAGGCGTACATGCTTCCCTATCCCGCTCTCAACGCCAGCCATGGCGGCGTCTGGCTCGCCACGCCGGAGGGCGAGTGCCGTGCGATGAGCCGGGGCGAGGCGATCCGGATCGCGGCGGACACGCCGGTGATCCTGCTCAATGCGCCGCTGGTCGGGCAGCGGCTCGGCTATTCGGAGCTGTCGGGGCTCGACCTGCTCGAGCTGTTCGCCTTTCTCCACCCCGCCCGCTTCATGGTGCCGACGCCCAAGGGGCTCGCCCGCGCCGCCGGGCTGGAAGCGCCGGGAAGCGATGCCGATGTCGCGCCCTTCCTTCGCGCCGCCGCGGCGAAGCTGCTCGCGATCGCCGAGGGGGACTGGCCCGAGCGCGAGGGCGCGTGGAACGCCGCGCAGTCGCTGTTCCGCCTGCGCTGGCCCTGGGCGCCGATCGTGTCGCAGATGGTCGCCAAGCCGGCCCAGGCCGAGCGCTGGCTCTTCTCGAAGCTGCCCGAATGGAACGAGCAGCCGCCGCGCGCGGCGCCGCGCACCGTGACGCTCAGCGATGCGGACGTCGCCGATCGCCTCGGCCGCCTCACCGGCAGTGCCGCCGAGCGCCGCCAGGGCCAGCGTGACTATGCCGCCGCCGTCGCGGGCGCTTTTGCCCCGCGCGACATGCGCGAATCGCCCAATCTGGTGCTGGCCGAGGCGGGCACCGGCATCGGCAAGACGCTCGGCTATCTCGCGCCAGCCTCGCTCTGGGCCGAGCAGGCGGGCGGCGCGGTGTGGGTCTCCACCTTCACCAAGGCGCTGCAACGGCAATTGGGGCATGAGGGCGAGCGGCTCGTCCCCGATCCCGAGCTGCGCAAGCAGCGGATCGTCACGCGCAAGGGCCGCGAGAACTATGCCTGCCTGCTCAATCTCGAGGACGCGCTGCAAGGCGGCTTTGCGGGGCGCGCCGCGATCCTGGCGCAGCTGGTGGCGCGCTGGGCCGCCTATACCGCCGACGGCGACATGATCGGCGGCGATCTGCCCGGCTGGCTCCCCACCCTGTTTCGCCGCAACGGCTCGACCGCGCTCACGGATCGGCGGGGCGAATGCATCTATGCCGGTTGCCCGCATTACCGGAAATGCTTCATCGAGCGCGCGGTCCGCGCCTCGGCGGATGCGAACATCGTCATCGCCAACCATGCGCTGGTGATGGTCAATGCCGCGCGCGGCCGCGAGACGGCGAGTCGCCCCACCCGCTATGTCTTCGACGAGGGCCATCATCTGTTCGATGCGGCCGATGCGATGTTCGCCGCGGCGCTGACGGGCCAGGAAGCAATCGAGATCCGCCGCTGGGTGACCGGCCCCGAATCGGGGTCGCGCGGCCGCCGGCGCGGCCTGGCGGCGCGGCTATCGGACGTCGCCAGCTATGACGAGGAGGGCGGCCGGGCGATCGCCGAGGCCGTGGATGCCGCCCGCGCCCTGCCCAGCGAGGGCTGGCTCCAGCGCCTGAACGAAGGGGAGCCGTTCGGCCCGGTCGAGCAACTGCTAGCGGCGGTGCGGGGGCTGGTCTATGCCCGCGACGTCAACGGCGCCGCCGATGCCGGCTATGGGCTGGAGACCGAGTTGGCCGAGCCCGATGCCGCGCTGGTCGAAGCTGCCGGTCCGGCCGGAGAAGCGCTCGACGCGCTGCTCCGCCCGCTCGTCCATCTGGGCCGCCGACTGGAAGCGGTGCTCACCGAGGCGCCCGACTGGATGGACGGCCCGGCCCGCGCGCGGATCGAAGGCGCGGTCGCGTCGCTCGGCTGGCGGGCCGACACGGTGGGCGCCTGGCTGGCGCTGATCGCGCGCATCGGCGGGCCGGCCGATTCGGCGTTCGTCGACTGGCTGGCGGTCGATCGCGTCGAGGGGCGCGAATATGATGTCGGGCTCCACCGCCATTGGCTGGATCCCTCCAAGCCCTTCGCCGAAACCGTGCTCAAACAGGCGCATGGCGCGTTGATCACCTCGGCGACCCTGCGCGCCGGCGGCGACTGGGACGTGGCCGAGGCGCGATCGGGCGCAGTCCATCTGATGCGCCCCGCCCAGCGCTTCGAGGCGCTCAGCCCGTTCAACTATGCCGAACAGGCCGAAGTGCTGATCGTCACCGATGTGAAGCGCGGCGACATGCCCGCGCTCGCCAATGCCTATGCCCGGCTGATCGTCGCGGCCGAGGGCGGCACGCTGGGGCTGTTCACTGCGATCCGACGGCTGCGCGCCGTCCATGCGCGAATCGCCGACCGGCTGGCGCGTGAGGGGCTGCCGCTGCTCGCCCAGCATGTCGATCCGATTGATACCGGCACGCTGGTCGACATCTTCCGCGACGATCCGCGCGCGTCGCTGCTCGGCACCGATGCGCTGCGCGACGGAGTGGACGTGCCCGGCGATTCGCTGCGGCTGGTGGTGATGGAGGGGATTCCCTGGCCCAAGCCGACCGTGCTCCATGCCGCGCGCCGGCTGGCGGGGGGCGGCACTGCCTATGACGACCGGATCGTCCGGGCGCGACTCGCCCAGGCGTTCGGCCGGCTGATTCGCCGCGCCGACGATCGCGGCACCTTCGTGCTGCTTTCCGCGGCCAGCCCCTCGCGGCTGCTCGACGCCTTTCCGGCGGGCACCCGGGTGACGCGCGTCACGCTCGATCAGGCAGTGGAGCGCGTGCGGCTTTCCTTGGCCGCCAAGCTGGGGCAAGAGGCCCCCGCGAACGCCTGACCGGGGATTCCATGAAGACGCTCACGCTGCTGCGCCACGCCAAGTCGGGATGGGATGATCCGGTCGCGCGCGATTTCGATCGGCCGCTCAACCCCAAGGGACAGCGCGCCGCCGCGATGATGGGACGGTATCTGAAGGCCGAGGGGCTGGAGTTCGATCACGTCCTCGCCTCACCCGCGGCGCGCGTGGTCGAGACGCTGGCCCAGGTCGCCACCGGCTATGGCAGCGAGCTGGCGCCGCATTGGGACCAGCGTCTCTACCTCGCCTCCGCCGCCACGCTGCTCGATCTGGTGCACGAGCTGCCCGACGGTGCCGGGCAGGTGCTGTTCTCCGGGCACAATCCGGGGCTGGAGGAACTGGTGCTGCTGCTGGCGGGTGCGAATGCGCTGCGCGATTCGGTCGAGATGAAGTTCCCTACCGCGAGCCTGGCCGAACTGCGCTTCGACGTGGCGCGCTGGGCGGACGTGAAGCCGGGCAAGGGCGCGCTGGTACGCTTCACTCGGCCCCGCGATCTCGATCCGACATTGGGGCCGGACTACCGCTAGGTTGAGAACCCAAACAAGTATCTGATTTTCCGTCGTCATCCCCGCCTGCGCGGGGAT
>JAAGWI010170183.1:0-10767 GCA_012274505.1 Galium porrigens var. tenue
CAAAAACGGAGGTTACCGTGTGACTTTGCTCTTTTATAAAAGAGAAAAATGTTGAGATACCACTGATTTTTTTATTAAGTGCACATGACCCCTACCAGCTTTTGGAAAGTTTTGGGCATGCCTCGACCGACATTGCATTTGTAAATCGAACCCTAAGGTATGACCGACATCGATATGTTTATTTTCAATTTTTTGGTGACTTGACAAGATGAAAATAACCATGAATTACAGGCTCAATAGTTGAGGATGAAAATTTCCTCTGCCACGTGAATTCTCATCATTTATATAAACATCAGATATGTGGGCTAAAAACAATTAAAAGGTAGAAATGGCGGAGATCTACGAGGCATAGAGATCTTTCATCCTCAACCATTAAACCCGTAATGCATGATTATTTTCATCTTCAAATCACCCAGAAACTGGAAATAAACAGTTCAATGTCGTCCTGACCTTTCAAGAATGCGATATACAAAATCAATGCCAAGGTACCATATATTTTTAAAAATTCAGTGGTATATGAACATTTAACAAAGAATTCGAATCCATTTACTTTTTATAAAATTATTATAAATGTATGTAACCCTTTTTAATTCAAAATTTAATTTGAGTAAAAAGACGAAATCAACCTCGAACGAGATGGGGAGGAGAAGGGGAGAATATACTAGTAACGTCGGTAGGCGGTGGGAGAGTGATGTGGACAGGTGTGAAGTGGCACTGTTTTGATTGGCTGTCCGAATTAATTTGGTTTTGACAGCCCACTCCAAAAATAAGTGCCACCTCCAAATCTCCCACTCCACACAGTCCACCATTGTTGCTGCTGCTGCTGCTTCTTCTTCTCTACACACACCACACCTTCACTCACACACTACTGCTGATTGCTGAAAAGGAAAATAAAATTCTCAATTATAGCAAGTGAGGGGGTTTTCAATTTGTCCTTTTCCCTTTGTTTTGCGTCTTATCTTTCCATATTTGTGATTCCACGGCTTTTACAGCTCAATCAGCTCGCCCCACTTCAAGTTTTGCCCTTTCCTCGTGTTTTTCTTGCTCCCTTTACTCCGATTTTTAAAATTCAGATCGAATCTGCCCTTTTTCCAGGTACTTTTCTCCTTTATTTTATGATGATGATGGTGCAAATTTTGGAGTTTGAAGATGGGGGTTATGTTTTGTTTGTAATCGAATTCCAGTGTCTGGGTTAATTTCAAGTTCTGGGCACTTGGAAAGATTATTTTTTTATTGATATTGAAGGTGGGGGAGGGAAGGGATTGAGAAGGTTTCTAATTTGTCCATTATATGTGAATGCTGATATTTTGATCTGCAGTGCTTGCACTTTTCTTTATGATATTGTGTTGAATGATTGAGTAGAATGAGCAAGAATTGTAAATGTCATTATTTGAGGTGGTGGAATTCTGTTTACAAAGGAAGCGACTTAGTTTACACTGTATAAATGGTCTTCTAAAACATTGCAAATTGTTCGCAACCTTAGCATCCATAGTGGCTCATTGTTGATGTTGAAGAGGACCTTGGGTGAAAATTGCTTGACACTCGATTTTAGCTTTTGTATTCATGATGGACCAACAAAATAAAGGGTGATGAGAGTTATTATTCTCTATTTTTATTTATTTTAATATTCATCCATACTGCTTCCTGTAATATGTGTAATGTGTTGACACTTAGATAGATAGATACGGGACAATCTGAGATCGGAGGCAAATTGTTCCCACATTGTCTCAGTAATTTTGGTGTGGGGGCAACAGGAAAGCAATGCAGTTGTTTGAAAAATGGAATAGTATCAAGAGGCGTGTTTGAAAAAGAGACAATAGTAATGTATATTTATTAGTAAGCATCCATACACGGAGATCCTGGGATGATATGCACTGATTTATTACTTTGAAAGAAATGTTTTACCTTCTGTTCTAACATCATGCTTGTATAGATTTCATAATAATGGTATCATAACCAGAAAAGGATATTGATAGTTGATCAATACTGCTCTTAGTGTTTGAAAGTGCCTTTAAGTTATTTAATGTATTGCTCTATGTGTCATTATCCTAAACCCCTCTCTTTTTGATACAGAAGGCTTGTTCTCCCTGGTGTTCAACTGCTAATATATGTCTCGAAGAAACCATTTTGGTACATTCGATGATTAATAATTCCATTTTTATGTTCGACAAATGCCACAATGAGCAATTACTGTCAGAGTGTTCAGTGGCCAATGCTCTTGTGCATTCTATTACTGTGGTCTTTGACGAAGGAAATTCATTCTCTCAGTCCTGATGGTGAGTATTAAAACTTGTGAAAGCGCCTTACTACAGTTTTTTGTTTCATTTTTCATTTTGTGCCTAGTTATTGTGTGTACTTTGGGGGTGGGGGGGTTGTTGGGGGTTAGATTTTTTTACAGTATTATGTTTATCTTTCACGTTACCTCTCTCCCCCCAGTAGTTTAAAACGAACTCAAACATGTCAAAAATGAAAATGATTAAGCCTAGTTCTGACAATGCTGTAATTATCCTGATATTCATATTAAAACAAAAAAGAGATTGGAAGTCCAGAGTCTTGGGCTGTAGAAATCTTTGCAGTACGAGTGGTCACCATACCACCAAGCAACTGATGATGTTTTCTATGAAATGTTTGGTTTTGTTGTCTGGCTGCATGGCCATCAAGAGCCATTTTATGTTGTATTTAAATTTTTTTCTTTTGATGCTATTTGCAGGTGAAGCGCTTGTTAATTTTAGGACAGCAATTTTGAGTTCTGATGGTGTTCTCCAACAGTGGAGACCGGAGGACGCTGATCCATGTTTGTGGAAAGGAGTCAAATGCGATAGAAAATCTAAAAAAGTTATATCATTGTGAGTTTTTCCTCCTTTTTCCAGTTCTGTCTATTCTCCTGTTATTATTTTTGGATTTGTTGATACAACTTTTGCAGAAGAGTCATTGTCTTTTGATTCTAACCTCCAGTCATATTCTCCTATTCATTACTGGATCTGCTTTGTATCTTAATTGCTCAACATTATGGAGAGATGATATGGTCTGAGGGTCTAAAAACTCTTAACAAAATGCTATCAAAGGAAGCCATTTGCTTTCTTTACAGAGCTTCTTACTATCTGCTGATAACACATTATCAATCATATTGTTAGCTTCATGTGCTGTGAGCGTTTTCTTCAAGTGGGTCCAAAGTTCATACTATGTATTGTGGGTGCTAGATTATTTGTATCCTTCCTTAAGAAAATTAATGTGTGCAATTTAAGAACTTTTGCTAATATCTTCCCTTCGATGTTTAGCAAAGTGTTGATTACGTTTGTTCATCCTTCATTTGAGTAATTGTGTGTCGTTAGTTTTATCTTTGTTTTGTGAGTGGGTTGGGGGTGGGTGGTCTAGTCTTTGTCATCGTTTTCCATCCTTTCAACATGATTATTGCCTAATAGAAACTGCCTCTATCATCCAGGAGCCTTTCTGGTCACAAGTTGAGTGGATCTTTACCACCTGATATTGGGAAACTGGATCAGTTGCAATTCCTGTGAGTTTCTTTTACTTCGTTTCACTCACTTTGCTGCTAATTTGCTATCGAATTGCTTATATTTTATATCTTTGTAGGGCTCTTCATGACAACAATTTATATGGAACTATTCCGCCAGATTTAGGAAATTGTACAAATTTGGTATCAGTGTAAGTTTGACACTGTTTACTTTGATGTGTTCCCCTTGTTTTCCTCTCCACCAAATTTGATATCCTGAGTGTTTTCAGTTGCTTAATAATCTTTGCCAATGTCTACATCTTTGTGTCCGTGGGATTTTTAGTGAAATGTGTTCTTTCAATCTGGCTCTGATCTGAACTTTTTGCAAGCTACTGGTAATTTATTTGCTGCTGTACTGGAAGGACCATTGACTATCCAACTATATTCTCATTTGCAAACTTTTATTAGACAAATTACATTGAATTGTTCATACTACCTATATTGCAGCTACAACTTTTACATGCTATCCTACGAAGGTCATCATATCATTCTCTTATTTCCCTGAGGGTTGGCCTATTTATGTGCATGCTATTACCTTTCTGGAGGGTCATGTTAGGGGTTGTCAGGGTGGATGGGAATCATGGACATATGTAGCTACTAGAGTAGTTAATTCTTCAATAGTGTTGAAGTCAGGGTACGGAAAAATAATAAGCAACTGATGATAATTGTACCTTACATGGTTTGTGAACTAAGTCATGGATAATCTCTGCCACTATCACAATTTTATCTTATTAGGAACTTTTTAAGAGATATATGAGGGCTCTACTTGTAGGTTCCTAGGTTCCACTTGGTTCGAACTTTGAGCGCATGAAGTTTTACTGATAGATGCATTTGGTGAACAGTATATAATGAAAATACTGTGATTTAGTTATTTGGATTTCAATGGAGTTTAAATACTTTTTTGTACAGATTTTTGCAGAGTAACTTTCTGAGTGGAGTAATTCCTGGCGAATTAGGAAACCTTGCTGAGCTTAAAAGTTTGTGAGTGATCTTATGTTCTACACTGTTAATGCATTGTCTTTTCTTATTGTCTGTTGGTTTATTTTACCAATGATGAATTCTTCACGTTAAAACTGAAAGCTCAATTTTCTTCCAATGCATTTTATATTATAAACTAGAAATAAAGAGTATCCAAGGAATTATAAGAAACACGTCTAAGGAAAATGTGTTTCGGATTATTATTCTAATAATAGAAATCAAAATTGTATTGGAAAAGCAAAAAGGTGTGTTGGACATGTGAGAAAAAATAGGTTAAAGGCTTTGACATTGCTCTTATCTAATTAAATATGTCTATAATAATGTTTGCATTTCCAGAATCACCATCAACTTGGTTCAGAGAATTTAAAAATTGTTCTATTTTGAAATTATTATGAATAGGATTGAGATTTGTAATTTCTCTGTAACTATATGCAACTTTGATTGATTTTCTGCTGGCATGATAATGCAGGGATCTCTCGAGCAATTCTCTGAGTGGAAATGTTCCATCATCTCTTGGAAAGTTAAACAAGCTTCAATTGTTGTGCGTACATTACTTTTACATCTCTTTGAATATTTTCTTTCTTGTCTGAGCTTCTTATCTATTTTTGTTTTCCTGTACTTGTAGTAATGTGTCAGCTAACTTCCTAGTTGGATCGATTCCATCAGATGGCCGCCTTGCTACCTTTGGAAATGACTCGTAAGCACTTTACTTCAGTAATCCTTGATTTTGATCCTTTTGCATTTCGTGGTTAATTTTGTTTTTGATTTATTATATAGTCTTATGTGTCCTTTCACAGCTTTTACTAAAACTTTTATTTGCTACTGGATTACTTTTTTTAAACTGGCACTCCTTGTGTTTCAAACTTCCTTGCGGTTTCAGGCAGATGGATGTCACAAAATGGGTTAATTTGTAATTTCTGTTTTTTTTGTAAATAAACTACAGAATACTTTTGTCAAAAGGTTTGGCTTTTAAGGAGCAGGAATTTTTAATGTAGAAGCACCACAACATTACGTCATTTTGAGTCGTTCTACCCAATTTTTGTAGCATCGAGATAGCTGAGTTGACGTGTTGCTCTATATGAGATAAATGCAGTATTCGTCATTATTGAAGGATATCTGGAATTGTTCATGCAAATATATAGTAGAGATTCTTGTTACTCCATGTGGGATTTGTTTCATTAAAATGAATTTTGCTTCTCAGCTATATCAATAACCTTGGTAGTTCAAATTTATAACTGCAAAACAAGGTTATTCTTTCTCATAATTGTTATTATTTTCATCGTGCAGATTCATAGGGAATCGTGATTTGTGTGGTCAACAGGTAAACAAGGTTTGCAAAGGTGCTGGTCCTACACCATCTTCTAATCCATCTTCAGGTAAGTCTTATGCGTTAGCAAATTTCTTACTACATTGTGCAGCTGTTCTTCTTTGAATTACGTTCATATAAAGGGCATCCTTTAGACTGTAAGGACCTTGAGTAGGAAAAAAAACCCATTGGTGGAATGGCTTAAGCCATGTAGATAGCAGCAGCACGCCTGCTTACACCAGCTGGATTATTCAATGCAAACATGGAGTGAATTTTGAAATATCCTTAGCAAAAATAGTGTATCATGATTGTAAACATATAGCAGCAGTTGCCTAGTGAGTAACTTCTTGTTTTTAATACTTCTTTTCTGAAGGAGGGAGTTTTGCATTGAGAGGCGTACTTGAAGATGCAACCCCTAGTTAATACTTTTGATATTTGTACTTGTATGGCCATCTAATATCATATCACAATAGATACCCATCACACTATCTGTGGGGTAGGGCTGAAAATAGATGGTACTTAGAATTGAATCTCACTACGCATATTGTCTCTTGGAAAGGTTGAAAGTGCTGTTTGGTTGGACTGGTGAACAGACTTGACATATATGAAATAGATATTGTATTTTAATAGTTGTGTTATGATGCTATAATCTGTCATGTACCTTACCTCTTTAAAAAATTCCCAATGACTCCCAGACCCAATTAAAATTTGAGTCATAACTAGGATGTTTCCCAACAGTTCCTGTTTTTTCATGGATGGGGGGAATGATATCAAATTCAAATGAGGCCTATGTGATATGTGCCCACTGGAGATGAATGTTTTTGTCAGTATGATATTTAATTCTCTGTAACCATCAATCATTGCTGTGGATGTGACACTGCTTTTGTTACCTCTATGTTCTTTGCTTTGACTCGTCTCATGGAAATTTGTTTCTTGATGCTTAAGCTGACGAAGCTAATAAGAAGAAATACCCAGGCCGGCTACTTATCAGTGCTTCTGCTACTGTTGGTGCATTGCTGTTAGTGGCACTAATGTGTTTCTGGGGATGCTACCTGTATAAAAGGCTTGGCAAAAGTGATTCTAAAAGCCTTGCTGTGGTTGTCAGTGGTGGTGCTTATCTAAAAACTCAATTTCTGGTTTGTGAATGTTTCTCCTTTCTGTTCTTGAGTTCCACACTGAAACACCAAGTGTTCTTATTGCCTCAGGAGCGTCAATTGTGATGTTTCATGGAGACCTGCCCTACTCTTCCAAGGATATCATTAAAAAGCTGGAAACATTAAATGAAGAGCACATCATTGGGTCTGGAGGCTTTGGAACTGTATACAAGCTGGCAATGGATGATGGCAATGTATTTGCACTCAAAAGAATAGTAAAGATGAATGAGGGATTTGATCGTTTCTTTGAAAGAGAACTTGAGATACTTGGAAGCATCAAGCATAGGTACCTTGTCAATCTTCGGGGATACTGCAATTCTCCGACATCAAAGCTGTTATTGTATGATTTTCTCTCTGGAGGCAGCCTAGATGAAGTTCTCCATGGTAAGATGATTTTTGTAAGGTTCAACTATATTTCTGTGGTGGCTAACCTGATTTAGTTATACTCCAACTGACATTGCATATAGTTCTCCATTCTATTAGCCTGAATTGAAGCAAAGCATGTTCTTCCATTTTTGCAGATAAGTCTGAGCAACTGGATTGGGATGCTCGACTCAACATAATCATGGGTGCAGCAAAAGGCCTTGCCTATTTGCATCATGATTGCTCTCCCCGAATTATTCACCGTGACATAAAAGCTAGCAACATTTTGCTAGACGCCAATTTTGAGGCACGTGTTGGGGACTTCGGACTTGCTAAATTGCTGGAGGATGAGGAATCTCACATTACCACTATTGTAGCTGGTACTTTTGGCTATTTGGCTCCGGGTAAGTTCAGTAAATGGCATTCTCTTGCAATTGCTTTCCAGAAGGATCCAATTCTAAAACTCGACTTTGGTGCCAGAGTACATGCAGAGTGGCAGGGCCACGGAGAAGACAGACGTCTATAGCTTTGGGGTTTTAATGCTCGAAGTTGTGAGTGGAAAGCGGCCTACTGATGCATCTTTCATCGAGAAGGGTTTAAACATTGTTGGCTGGGTATGTTTTGCCGTGCCCTCCATTATCTATTGACAAACAAACCAAACAACAGCAATTTTTTCTGGACATGTTTCATTCAATGTGTGTAATTTATCCTTTTGCAGCTAAATTTTCTAATAACTGAGAATAGAGAACGGGACATAGTTGATCCACATTGTGAAGGAGTACAAACAGAAAGCCTCGACTCTTTGCTTGCTGCAGCCATTCAGTGCGTGTCTTCAGTCCCCGAGGATCGGCCTACAATGCATAGAGTGGTGCAGGTTCTGGAATCTGAGGTTATGACTCCATGTCCAAGTGACTTCTATGACTCTAGCTCTGATTGAGAACTATGCAGAAACATTTGTGCTCAGAACTCTGGCCAGCAGCTTACATTGCGAGAATGAAGAGCAAGAAACAGCGAAGAATATGCAGTGGTTTTGGATCATCAACAAAAGGCATGCTGCTTTTGTCCATGGAATTAGTTGCTCTCTTTTTGTTGATTCTTGGCTTTGTGTCGATGCAACTTATTCAGAGTCCTTTGTATATGAAAGGTTTAGATGATTTTCATGACAAAATATGGTCTGTTGTATATTCATTGTGATTTACATGCACCTCTACTGAGTCAAAATCTTGGAGGGCTGCTGCTATATATAACTCCTTTCCCACGCATTTTTTGTTCAGTAAGTTTTTGTTTGGAGGGCCCCTCCAAAAATACGAATTACAGTATTACTCAAAGTACAGAGCTAGGAATTCTCATTTTGACAATTCTTCGTACCCCTTTGACATTTCCTCTTTTGCATAAAGTTGCACTTTTTTCTTATTGAGAAAATGATAAACGTTGCCTCTTTAAAAGTAGATGGGAAAATGATTTGACATTTCCTACTTTGGCAAAGTTGCAATTATAACTACAAAGCATCCAATAATTAGCTTTAACTCACCTAGTACAGTTTACAAAATTAAATAACCAGCACTGTTAAATTTTATGTTTTGAACATAACTTCAATTTAACGTTATTAATGATAAATTGTCCATTGGCTCAAAAGTTTCTACTCACTTGTATTGCCATTGAAAAATCATATACACTAATCATATGATGAGTATTGAAAAATGAGAATAAAGAGATGACACAAATATTTACGTGGTTTGATCGCATGACCTACATTCACGGTTAGAGAAAACCCAAAATTTCACTAATATATGGAGACGAATTACAATAATATACCATGTAGCAAACTACAAGGGATTTTGTAAACTACAAAAGAGAGAAAAGAGATTAATTCCATAACCTTAAAATGACTTATAATTGATGCATTTTTCTTCTCCACATTTACCTCTATTTACCTCAAAATATGTTGATAAAAGAGACATGATTAACAAATAAACTGTGAAATAATTAATTATCTCGAATGTAGCTCAATGCTAATGAGCGTTTCATTATTCATAACAAATAGTGTATGACTTTAAGATTAAAACAATTTCTTCAAAAATCTCGATTAAATAGTTTAGATGGAGTAGGCTCTTATTTTGGCACGTGCGTGAAGCGGACAAGGAAAGGGGGTTTAAAGGAAGCATCCACACCTGACACCACCGAGCAAACCCAACATACCTTCCAAATTCAAATCATACTGCTTAGCTTGAACATCAATTTCGAAACCCTAGCTCCGATTTCTCACATTTTCTCAATTCCGGTCGATCGAGGTATGAGTTTCCAGGACATGGAGGCGGGCCGGAGGGTCGGATCGAGGCCCCAGAATGGGAAGCAGGATTCGACGCAAGCCGTGGCTTCTGGGATTTTCCAGATCAACACCGCCGTCTCCACTTTCCAGAGGCTCGTTAACACCCTAGGAACCCCGAAAGACACGCCCGAGCTCCGTGACAAGCTGTAATTCCCAGTTCCCAAATTTTCATTTTTGTCTTGTTTTTCATGTATAATTATTGTTGTTTTACCACGTTTGCTTATCTGATTCTCTGCCTTTATTTACTTATAATTGCAAATAGAAGTTGATTTAATGAATAAGCACGTGGAAATGGAAGATAACTGTGATTTCTCAGCGCGTCTACATTAATTTAGATCATTGCATCAACGAAAAATATCATAGAATCGTTTTTAAGTGTTACTCCATCCATCAGTAAAAAAATTGATGAACTGTGTTGTAAAACTCAATTGTTATTTGTTATACAAGTTTTCATGTTATCAGTTGGGATCTTGTAAAAATATATTTTTTGAACATTTAATTTTTGTTATTTTAGTCAAACATGTTTCTTAGAAACCGTGAAAAAAGATTTTGTGATGTAAGAGCAACAACTAATTCTGCACAGTTACAAGGTTTGGGCATGATAAACAGCTGTTTCTTCTTCATTTGCTTGGACAAGGGCTAATTCACTCTCGCAGTGAAAGAGTTTGATTTCTTGTTCTTGTTTGACATGATATTTACAAGCCATTAGGCCACTGCTTTTACATGTAGGCATGCCATCTTTGACACGAAAATTCCAAGCCTATAGGCCACTGCTTTTACATTTAGGCATGGCGTAATCTGAGCGTTAGATGTGTCTGGGTATTGGGCATGTGATAGTTAGCCTGGTTTTTAGAAGGCACGAGTCTGTGACATTAAAGCCACTGTATAGTTTTGTTAAAACCCAGGTAACTCAAACCAACCAACTGATAAACTTGTTTGCACTCAGTCTACTTCATTTCTTTCTGAAATAAGTACATAATGGAGTTTTTGCTTGTTCCATTCAGACTGTGCAACTGTGATTTTCTTCACATTTAGTTTTTTTTTAAAGAATATAAACGGGCATGAAATAAATGATGTAATCTTTAAATCAGAGTAAACACTTATTCGTTATTGATGTTTTAGAGGT
>JAAGWI010170251.1:664-25252 GCA_012274505.1 Galium porrigens var. tenue
TGACAAGGTTTGCTGAACGAGTCCTAGCCCCGGGTCGTGACGCCCGATGGCATCATGGCCGAGCGGTTGGGGACGGTAGGAGGCGGGGGCGATCAGCGCAGCACTTCCGACAACGGGACATGCCGCCAGAACCCGCGGATCTCGTCGTCCTGGCCGGTAAGGTCGTAGCGCAGCAGCGATACCGGCAGGCGGCCGGTGTTCATCAGATAATCGTGATAGTCGCGGATCGCGAAGGCATCGCCGAGCTGGCGGCGGCGATCGACCAGCAGCTTCTGGAGCTGTATCGCGCCGATCGTGTAGGTCATGCCATAGCCCGGCGGCCGGCGGATATAGATGCCGGCATCGGTGCGCGCGACATTGTCGTCCAGCCAGGGCGTCCATTGCTTCCAGAACCGCATCGTCTCGCCGACGGTCATTTCGTTGCGCTGCATCTTCACGTCGCCGATCGTGCGCGCGGCGCGGAACAGGCCGAAGATGTAGATCAGCTCGCGCGTGCGGGGCCGGTCGTCGAACAGGCCGAGCTGGAGCGCAGTCTCCTCGAGATAGAAGCCCCAGCCTTCGGTGCGCCCGCTGTCGCTCACTCGGCTGCGGATCGGATCAGTGACGCGCCTGGCGGTCATCCCGTCGAAGCGATGGCCGGGGAAGGTGGCGTGGAGATGGTCCGGCGAGGCGTCGCGGAACTGGATCTGCTCCCAGAACATCGGCCCGGTGGGGCGCACGATCCAGGGCGCGTTGAAGCCGACTTCCCGATAGCTGCCCGGAATATAGTCCGGGATGGTGATGATCGCCTCGTCCTTCAGCCATTTGCGGATCTTGGCGTCGGTGCCGGCGAGCTGCGCCTCATATTCCGCGGCGGACCTGGGCAGCTGCAGTTCGGGGAGCTTGCGGTTGCGGTGCCGCTCGGTGGCATAGTCGGCCCAGAAGCGCGTGAGCTCGCGCTCGGCCAGCGTCACCACTTCGTCCGAAGTATAGGGCATCAGCCGGACATTGGCGAGGAACCAGTCATAGGCCGGCTTGCCGACTCCGGCACGGGCGGTCATCGCCGGGCGCGCCGCGGCGAGCCAGTCGCGAAAGCCGCGGATCGCGCCTTCCGCCGCCTTGATGTCCGCCAGCAGATCGGGCTGCTGCTTCTGCGCGCGGCCGTGCAGATCGGCGAACCAGCCGATCAGCCCCTCCGGCTCCACGGCGCGATACGGCATGCCATGGCCCACGCCGTCGCCGTGGGAGAGGCTGTGGAGCGTGAGATCGGCATAGTCGGCCGCCACTGAATCGAGGTTGACCCGCGCCTGGGCCAGATAGGCGGGGATCGCCTTCAACCGGGCGCGGAAGCGGGCCAGCGCGTCGGCCTTCAGCGGCAGATCGGTATAGGCCAGCCGCTGTAACTCATCGACATACATGCCCGGATCGCGCGCCCAGGGCTTCAGGATGTTCAGGTTGAAATCCTCCAGGTCCATCTGCGCGCGCACGGCGAGATAATCGACCTGCTGGTGGCGATCCCAGCGCGCCACCGCGAAATCCGGGAGCTGCGCCTGGAAGCCGCGCAGCTCGGCGCGGCGCCGGTCAACCGCGGCGGGGCTGTAGTCGACCACGCCATCGACCGCGGGCGGCGTGCGCCAGGCATCGAAGGCAGTGAACAGCGTGGCCAGATCGGCATGGCCGCGCGCGCCCTGGGGCGGGCCCTCGGGCTGGTTGGCCGCCGGCTGCGCGGTTGCCGGCGCGACGCCGAATGCCGCCGGCAGGGCGCTCCCGGCCAGGAGCATCGCGATCGCCAATCCCCTGGATAAATGCGCCATGGATAGGGAAGCGATGCACGCTCTGGAGATCACTTCCGTCATCCTCGCACAGGCGGGGATCCAGGCTGGCCAGGGACGATCGAAGCAATCGCGCGCGGGGCGAGCCGGCCACGGCAAGGTGAGCCCCGCGGTCCTTGCCCTTGGCCCTGGATCCCCGCCTTCGCAGGGATGACGAGAGGAGGATAGGGAATGACGATGGCGTATGTGAGTCCTCGAGCCAGTGAGCATGTCGATCTCTCCCGTCGTGGCCGGTTCCGTATCGCGCTGGCGATGCGCTTCCGCAAAATAAAACCAGAAACATATGATTTGTAATACGATGGGCGTTGGGGCGGCACTGGTCAAGATGCACCGAATCGGTGTTATCTCGAAGGCATGCGGGGTGCTCCAGACCAATCCGAAACGGTGCGAATCGCCGGAAATCCGCCCATCCTCGGCCCTTGCCAGGTGGTTGCGGGAGGGTTTGCCACGTACCTCCGACCAGGCCCGGCCGAGCGCACGGCACAGAAAAAACCGTGCGCAATCGCGGGTTTCCCGGCAGCTTTGTTACCGGAAAGCGACATTTTTCACATTTTTTCGTTACTCCGAATTGACCCCTTGTTCCTAATATGCTCAAAATCACGCACTTGTTCACGGAAATGGCGCAACCAGCGACGCCGGAGCGGAGCGAGGCAGGTGGGCGTATCCATTCGGGGAGACACGGACATGGGCAGTAAGCGGGTTGCGGTGATGCGGGCGGGGTTGCGGGGCGGTTCCGCGCTGCTCGCCACGATGATGATGATGGGCACCGCGATGGCGCAGACCGCCGAGCCGGAAGCCCAGGAAGGCGAGGCGATCGTCGTCACCGGTTCGCTGATCCCGCGTCCGGACGTCGATTCGAACAGCCCCGTCAACGTGATCGGCAGCGAGGAAATCCGCCAGACCGGCACCGCCGAGACCGAGCAGCTGCTCAACGCGCTGCCCCAGGCAGTCGCCGGCGCGGGCGCCCAGTCGAATGCGGGCAACGGCTCGGCCACGGTCAACCTGCGCAATCTCGGCGCGGCGCGCACGCTGGTGCTACAGAACGGCCGCCGCATCGTCGGCGCGAGCCAGGACGGAGTGGTCGACATCAACACGATCCCGCCCTCGCTGATCGAGCGGGTCGAAGTCGTCACCGGCGGCGCCTCCTCGGTCTATGGCTCGGACGCGGTCGCCGGCGTGGTCAACACCGTCACCAGGACCAATTTCCAGGGCCTCGAAGTCAACGGCCAGTACGGCATCAGCGACCGCGGCGATGCCCAGCGCTACAATATCGACTTCACCGTCGGCGGCAATTTCGGCGATGGCCGCGGCAATATCGTCTTCAACGGCAGCTATTACGACCGTTCGATGGTGAAGGGCGCCGCGCGCGACCATGCCACGCTCTACCTGGTCGATGCTGTGCAGAACGGGAAGGGCGTGCTCGTCCCCGGCGGCAACGGCGTCACCCCGCAGGGCACGATCTTCACCCCGGCGCTGGTCGGCAAGCTCGACCAGTTCGGCAACACGATCGGCACCGCCGGCATCTTCTTCGCGCCCGAGGGCTGGCGCGCCTACAAGACCAGCGACGGCTTCAACGATCGTCCCTATACCAACCTCCAGATGCCAATGAAGCGCTGGTCGGGGGCGATCACCGGCCATTACGACGTGACCGACAATGTCACGGCCTTCTGGGAGGGCAATTACGTCCGCAGCGAGATCAACTCGACGCTGGGCGCGGTGCCGATGAGCAGTTCGGGCTTCCTGCCGAATTTCCAGTTCGACCTGCGCAATCCCTATCTGTCCTCATCGCTGCGCGAGTTCCTGCGCACCAATCTCGACGGCGACGGCGACAATCTGGTTTCGCTCAACATCAATCGCCGCCTGCTCGACTTCGGCTCGCGCACCGACGATCAGACCCGCGAATTCTCGCGCTTCGTCGTCGGGCTGAAGGGCGCGCTGACCGACAAGCTGAACTGGGAGGCCTTCTACAATCAGGGCCATGTCCGGATCACCGAGGTCCAGGGCGGCGGCGTGCTGATCGACAATTTCGCCAATGCGTTCCTGACCAATCCGAGCAATCCCTATGCGTGCAAGGTGGCCGATCCGCGCTGCGTCACGATCAACCCGTTCGGGCTGATGTCGATGACCAAGCCGATGATCGACTATATCTACACCAACCTGACCAACATCACCGTCGTCGACCAGAAACAGGCCGGCGCCAGCATCACCGGCACGCTGTTCAAGCTGCCGGCGGGCAATGTCGGCATCTCGGTGGGCGCCGAATATCGCAAGGAAAGCTCCACCTTCACGCCCGACCAGCTCTATATCCAGGGCAAGGCGCTCTCGCGCTCGGCGGGCATCCAGGCGACCGGCGGCAGCTTCGACGTCAAGGAAGTCTATGGCGAGCTCGTCGTGCCGATCCTGGCCGACCTGCCCTTCGTCCACCTGCTCGCGTTCGAGGGCGGCATCCGCTATTCGGACTATTCGACCGCAGGCGGCGTGACGTCGTGGAAGGCGGGTGGCGAGTTCTCGCCGGTGAAGAGCTTCAAGATCCGCGGCCTCTATCAGCGGGCGGTGCGTGCGCCGAACGTGATCGAGCTCTATTCGGGGGCGACCAACACCGCGCCGCAGGCGACCGACTTCTGCAACGCGACCGGCGCCAATCGTACCGCGGCCGAGCGTGCCTTCTGCGTCAGTTCGCTGGGCGTGCCGGCGAGCGTGATCGACGTGTTCCAGCAGGAGAATGTCCAGATCCGCGCGATCACCGGCGGCAATCCCAGCCTGAAGGAGGAGACGTCGGACACTTGGTCGCTCGGCGCGGTTTTCCGTCCGGAGTTCGTGCCGAACCTCCAGCTCACCGTCGACTATTACAACATCAAGATCAACGGCGCGATCGCGGCGTTCGGCGGCGGCCTCCAGTCGGTGATCACTGCCTGCCGCGCCAATCTGTCGATGAGCAACATCTTCTGCCAGCCGCTCAACCACCGCTCGTCGGACGGGCAGCTCTATGACGTGCCGCTGCTCAACGCGAACATCGCCTCGATGAAGACCTCGGGCGTCGATTTCCGCCTCGACTATCGCCACGACATCGGTTCGCTGGGCCGGTTGAGCTATTATCTGGCCGGCAGCTATCTGATCAACAGCATCGTGCAGAGCAGCCCGATCGTCGCGGCGGTGGATTGCGCCGGCTATATCGGCGGCGGCACCTGCGGCAACGCCAACCCGAAATGGCGCTTCACCCAGCGCCTGACCTGGGACGTCTCCGATGCCTTTCAGGTCTCGCTGCGCCACCGGTTCATCGGTTCGGCGAAGGATGGGCGGATCGCCGCGGCAAAGGCCTCGGGCGGGGCGATGCCGCTGCTCGCGGTGCCGGAGACGGGCCAGATCAGCTATTTCGACCTGAGCGCGTCCTACGACATCGACAAGAGCCTGAGCATCTACGGGACGATCGACAATCTGGGCGATCACAACCCGCCGTTCCAGCTCTACGAGCGCGACACCTATGACGCGATCGGCCGGCGGTTCACGATCGGCTTCCGCAAGAAGTTCTGATGCCCCGGGTCCGGCGGCGGGGTTGCCCCCGCCGCCGCCAACCGGCCCTATGGCCCGAAGCGTCGATGTGGTTGAAGGTGTTGGGAAGATGATCAAGTTCAGCGTTTCCGTCCGGGCGATGTCGGCGGCCCTCATGATCGCATCGCTGAGCGCCGCGGCGCCCGTGCTCGCCCAACAGGCGGCGCAGGGGCCGGCCCGGAGCACCGCCAGGGTGGCGGGGACCAGCTTCTCGATCGACGAGCTCTATCGCTACAAGAGCCTCGTCGGCCTCGACCCCCAGGGCTATAGCTGGGCGGCGGACGGCAGCGCCGTGCTGTTCCTGTGGAACGACCAAGGCTATGCGTTTCGCGACGTCTGGGCCTGGTCGCCCAGAACCGGCCAGAAGACCCGGCTGACCTTTCTCGGCAAGGACAGCAAGCCGGAGGCGGAAGCGAAGGGCATTGCCCAGGCGGTGCTCCTCGATCATGGCCGCGTCGCCTTCACCCTGGGCGGCCAACTCCATATCCGCGAGGCCGACGGCAAGATCGTCAAGGTCGAGGGCGACAAGCGCGGCATCCGCAAGCTCGCCGTGTCGCCGGACGGGAGCAAGCTCGCCTTTCTCGCAGCCGCGCCGAACGCATCGCCGGTCGCTGCCGGCGGCCAGCTCTGGGCGCGCGATGCCGCGGCAGGGGAGGGCGCCGCTGCCACGCGGCTGGTCGGCAGCGACGACCCCAAGCTCTATATCGAGGACTATAAATGGGCCGACAGCGGCAAGGCGATCGCCTTCCAGCAGGCCGACGACCGCGCCATGCCCGAGCGCGACATCTATTACGATGCCAAGGGCAAGCTGCAGAACAACCGCGTGATCCGCGCCTTTCCGGGCGAGGAGACCAGCAAGACCAGCATCGGCCTGGTCGATCTCGCCACGGGCAAGTCCCGCCTGTTCGAGCGCCCCGATCCCAAGCACGATGTCTGGGGCTATGGCCTGTCGCATGACGGCAAGCGGCTGTTCGTCAGCGGCGCCGATATGGAGGCCAAGGAACACACCATCTACCTGTACGACGCCGCCACCGGCGCGCGCGAGACTTTCTACCAGCTGCGCGAGCCCAAGCATCTGCGCCCCGACTGGCAAGTCGCCTGGGCGCCGGGCGACGACGGGCTGATCATCCTCACCGATCGCGACGGCTGGCTCCAGCTCTATCACCAGAAGAAGGCCGGCCAGGCGCCGCGCCAGATCACCAGCGGCAAATGGGAAATCGCTTCGTTCGAAGTCGATGCGAAGAACGGGCAGCTCTATTTCACCGCCAACGAGTCCGCCCTGCAGGATCGCCAACTCTACCGGGTGCCGGTGGCGGGCGGGAAGATCCAGCGGATCAGCGGACCCGCGGGCGGCACGCACGAGCCGGTCTATTCGCCCGATTTCAGCCGCATCGCCGACTGGTACAGCAACGACGACACGCCGCCCGAACTCTATGTGATCGACACCGCGAAGCCGGGCAAGGCGGCGCAGGTCACCAAGTCGCCTCAGCCGGATTTTTACGGCCAGAACTGGGCCAGGACGAGCTATGTCCAGTTCCCCAGCCATGTCGACGGGATGAACCTGCTCGGCCGGGTCAGCGTCCCCGCCGATTTCGATCCCGCGAAGAAATATCCGGTGATCGTCGGCTCGGTCTATTCGGACGCGGTGCGCAACCAATGGGGCGGGCGCCGCGCCCACCCGACCTGGGGGCTCGACCAGTATCTGGTCGCGCAGGGCTATATCGTCCTGACCGTCAACATCCGCGGCTCCTGGGGGCAGGGGCGCGAGCACAACCAGACGCAATATGAAAGCTATGGCGAGACCGACATCAACGATCTCGAGAGCGGCGTCCGCTATCTGATCGCCCAGGGCCATGCCGATCCGAAGCGCATCGGCATCTGGGGCTCCAGCTATGGCGGGCTGATGACGGTCATGTCGCTGTCGAAGAAGCCCGGCCTCTATGCCGCGGGCATCGCCGGCGCGCCGGCCACCAATGTGTGGCACGCCTTCCCGGCGCAGATGTGGATCATGGGCCCGCCCGAGGGGCCGGACATGCCCGCGCGCTACGAGGCACAGTCGGCGCTCTACCAGGCCAAGGGGATCCGGGATCCGCTGATGATCATCCACGGCACCCGCGATTCCGTGGTGCTCTATTCGGACACGATGGCGCTGGCCGAGCAGATGGTCCAGCGCGAGCAGATGTTCGAGTTGGTCACCTTGCCCGGCGCCAACCATGGCTGGGATGCGGAGAACATCCCGCAGACGCGCTTCTCCTTCAAGAAGATGGTCGAGTTCTTCGATCGCAACGTGAAGAACCGGAAGTAGCATGCGGGCGAGGGGCATTGCGGCCGTGATGGGAGGCGCCGTTCTGCTGGCGGCGCAGGCGGCTGCTGCCCAGCCGGCCGTCCAGCAGCTGGGTGCCGATTTCTGGGCCTGGCGCGGGACGACCCAGCCGGCGAGCAGCGACGACATCCCCCGCATCGTGCGCCCCGCGGGCTGGGTGCCCGACTGGTCGCCCACCGGCGTCGCCGCCCAGCGCAGGCAGCTCGCCGCGTTCGAAGCGCGCTGGCAGGCGCTGGAGACCGCTCCCCGCACCGTGGCCGAGAAAGTCGGTTACCGGCTGGTCGGCTCGGCGCTGGCCCGGGTCCATTGGGAAATGGACCATGTCGCCGCCTGGCGCCGCCAGCCGCATTTCTACACGGCGCAGGCGCTCAATCCGGTGTTCGAGGTGCTGCTGCCCCCGCCGCCGGTTGCGCGCGCCCGGCTGGAGGAAGTGATCCGCCTGCTGGCCAATGCGCCCGCCATCCTTGCCGCCGGCCGCGCGAACCTCGACGACATGCGCGGGCCGTTCGTCGACGTGGCGCTGGGCCAGCTCGCCGAGGTGCCGGAGAGCCTGCGCGGCATGGCGGCGGGGCTCGCCCCCCATGCCGATGCGGGGCAGAGGAAGCGCCTCGTCGCCGTGCTGGACAAGGCGATCGCTGCCTTTGCCGACTATGCCGCCTTCCTGAAATCGAAGCGCGCCGGCCTGTCCGAGCAGACGGCGGTGGGCCGGGAGAGCTATCGCTATTTCCTCGGCAATGTCGGCATCTATCCCTATTCGCCCGAGCAGCTGGTGGCGATGGGCCGCCAGGAATGGGCGCGCTCGGTGCTGTTCGAGACGCTGGAGCGCAATCGCAATGCCGGGCTGCCCGAGCTGCCGATCGGCCCCTCGATCGGCGCGGTGACCGCGCGGCTCAATGCCGAGGAGCTGAAGGTCCGCCGGTTCCTCACCGAGAAGAACCTGCTGACCGTTCCGGACTGGGTCGGCCATTACAAGGCCCAGCCTTTCCCGGCCTATCTGGCGCCGATCGGCTGGCTGGGGCGCACCTTCGATTTCACCAGCATCGACCGGACCGGGCAGGACGCGACCGTCTATCTTCCCGATCCCTCGCCCAAGCTCGGCTATTTCAACCTCTCGATCATGCGCGATCCGCGGCCGATCATCGTCCATGAAGGCGTGCCCGGCCATTTCTTCCAGCTCAGCCTCAGCTGGCGGAACCCCGATCCGCTGCGTCGCCGCTATTATGACAGCGGCGCCAACGAAGGCACGGGCTTCTATGCCGAGGAGATGATGCTCCAGGCGGGCTTCTGGGCCGATGCGCCCAAGACGCGCGAGATCATCTATAATTTCGCGCGATTGCGTGCCCTTCGGGTCGAAGTGGACGTGAAGCTGGCGTTAGGTGAATTCACCATCGCCCAGGCCGCCGACTATCTGGAGAGGATGGTCCCGATGGACCGGGCGACGGCGCGCGAGGAAGCGACCTTCTTCGCTGCCGCGCCCGGTCAGGCGATCAGCTACCAGATCGGCAAGATGCAGACGACAGAGTTCCTCGCCGAGGCGCGGGTCCGCGAAGGCAAGTCCTTCGATCTCAGGCGCTTCCACGATTATCTCTGGACCAACGGCAATGTGCCGATCGCGCTGCAGCGGCAAGAATATCTGTCGATGGTTTCGGGCGAATAGGGGGCATGCTTTCGATGGATCTGGTAATTTTCACCGAGCCGAAATCGGGACTGTCGGCGCGCTGCCGCCTGCTTCCCGACGCGGCGCCGCAATCCTGCGATTTCCTGCGCGATCTCGCCACGCGGCGCGCGTCGTTCGAGGCGATGCACGCGATCTGGACGGGGCCGGAGATCTCGGTGCCCATGCCCTCGGCCGCGCTGCCCCAGAGCATGGCCCAGCCGGCGATCCCGGCCGAGAACGCCACTTCCTATCCGGGCGCGGGCGACGTGGTGCTCGCCTATCTCGCGCCGGGCAGCACCCAGGGCCTGCCGCCCGGGCCCTTCTACGACATCGGCATCTTCTATGGCGCCGGCGGCCGGCTGCTGATGCCGTTCGGCTGGATCCAGGCCAATGTCTGCGCCCGCATCCTCCCGGAGGATCTGGACAAGGCCGTGGCCGATTGTCGCACGATCCGCCGGAACGGCGCCTGCACCATCACCGTCGAGCCGGCCTGAGGGGAAGCGGACATGACCTATGCCGATCTGATGTCCGTCCTGGGCCATTGGGTGCTGCCCGGCTCGCTGATCGCGATCATGGCCTCGATGGGCCTGTCGCTCACCGCCGATGATTTCCGCCAGGTGTTCCGCAACAAGCGCGCGCTGATCTTCGGCGTCTGCTCGATGCTGATCGTGCCGCCAGCGATCGGGCTCACCCTGGCGCTCACCGTCGCGCCCACCCCGGCACTCGCGGTGGGCTTCGTGCTGCTCGCCACCACGCCGGGCGGCATGCTGTCGAACCTCTTCACCGACATGGCCAAGGGCGACCTGGCCCTGTCGATGTCGATGACGCTGCTGCTCAGCATGATCTACATCTTCGTCGTCCCCTTCTACGCGCACTTCGCGCTGGCCCATTTCCTGGGGCTGGAGGCGGAGGTGAAGGTGCCGCTCGGCTCCTTCTTCTGGAACATCTTCTCGATCACCGTGCTGCCCGCCGCCGCCGGGTTCACGCTCCGGGCTGTGCGGCCCGCCTTCGCGATCGCCTTCAAGAAATATCTGAAGAACATCGCCATGGTCGTGCTGTTCAGCGCCTTCGGCATGATCCTGTTCGACCAGGTGCCGGTGCTGCGCGAGAATCTGGGCGCACTGTTCTGGATCACCGTGGCGCTCAACCTGATCATGGTCTGTGTGGTGATGACGATCGTGCGCTTCGCCGGTTTCACTCGGCGCGAGAACATCGCGATCGGGATCGAGCATCTGATGCGCCAGGAAGGTACGGCGATCTTCATCGCGGTGAGCATCGTCGGCAGCAACGAGATGTCGCTGCCGATGATCATGAACACCCCGGTTGCGCTCTGCTTCGTACTGGCCTTCGTCGCCATCGCGCGCCGCACCCGGCGAAGCGGGAGAGCCATGCCCGCCGGCTAGACCGTTTCGAGGAACACCGCTCCTTCGAGGGGCGCACATACACCGCCCCCTCGCGGGCGAACGAGAGAGTTCGAGATTTCATGCAAACGTCCCGTATCACGGACGTCGCGGGGGCGCTTTCGCCTTTCGCGCCGGCCCCCGGCTTCACCCTGGCGAAGACGTGGTGATGCAGCATCAGCCCATTCCCCGCGGCAAGGGGGAAGCGCCGTCGACTGCGCCGGTCTGGGTCGCGACCGCGGCGCCGGGGCCGCGGCTCGCCCCGCTCGGTGCGGAGATCGAAGCGGAGGTGCTCGTGATCGGCGGCGGGATCGCCGGCATGACGACGGCGCTCCACCTTGCCGAAGCCGGCCTGGACACGGTGCTGCTCGAGGCCGGCCAGCCCGGCGACCAGGCGACCGGCTGGAGCGGCGGGCTCGTCGCGCCCGATTATATCCGGCACGCGCCCGATACGATCGGCCAGCTGCTCGGCCGTCACTGCGGCGAGAGGCTGACGCGGATGATCGGCGGATCGGCGCGCGCGGTGTTCGACCTGGTCGAGCGGCATGCGATCGATTGCGATGCCCGGCAGGACGGCTTCTACACGCCCGCCCATAGCGAGGGGCTTGCGCAGAGCCAGCGCGGCTATGCCGACCAGTGGCGGTCGCGCGGCTATGACGTTCGCTTCGTCGAGGCGCGCGAGGCGCGGCACATGTTCGGCGTGGAACGCTATTGCGGCGCGCTGCGCTTCGGCGACGGCGGCAGCCTCAATCCGCTCGGCTATGTCCGCGGCCTGGCCTGGGCGGCACTGAAACAGGGCGCCAGGCTGTTCGGCGAGAGCCCGGTACAGGCGCTGTGGCGCGAAGGCGGCCGATGGATCGCGCGGACGCCCGGCGGCGCAGTGTCGGCGCGGCGGGTGGTGCTGGCGGCGAATGGCGGCAATGCCCGGCTGCACCCGGCGCTGCGGCGCACGGCGCTGCCGCTGCACGTCGTCCAGTTCGCCACCGCTCCCCTGGACGACGTGCAGCGCGCCGCCATCCTGCCCGAGGGTGGCGCCTTCACCGACAAGGTCTCCTATCTCTTCACGGCGCGGCTCGATCCGCAGGGGCATCTGATTTCCGCTTTCCCGGTGTCGTTCCTGGTGCGGGGCGACAGGGCGCATCTGCGCGAGGCGAAGCGCCGGCTCCGCCAGCATTTCGCTGCGCTGTCCGATCCCCGGATCGACCATATCTGGGAAGGGCTGGCCTGGGTGAATTCGTCCCTCCTGCCCGAGCTTTACGACCTGGGCGACGGCGCGCTGGCGATCCAGGCGGACAATGGCCGGGGCATCGGCATCAACACCCAGCTGGGCATCGAAGTGGCCGCGGCGATCGCGTCGAACAGCCGCGAGCGGCTCTCGGTCGTACCGCGCGAGCCGCATCCGATCCGGCTCCATGCCGGCGCGGCGCTGCTGCCCAAGCTGCTGATGACGATGGCCTGGCTGTCCAATTGAGCGGGCGGCCGGTGCCCGCCTGATCCCGAAGGAGAGATGCGGATGATCCGCGCCCTGCGAATGTTGCTGCTGCCGGTCGGCGCCGTGCTGCTGCTGGCGTCCGGATCGCCTGCATCGTCCGATCTCGACGCGCTGGTCGCTCGCTATGAGCGCTTCTCGGAACGCTATCCGATGGAGGCCGGCCGCTCCGATCCCTCGCATTCTCCGCAGGGCTGGCCGGTCGAGACCCCCGCCGGCATGGCCGCGCGCCGGGCCGAGCTGCTCGCGATCGACAAGGCGCTCGCCGCGCTGCCCGACGCGGAGCTCGCTTCGGAGGACAGGCGGAACCGCGACTTCCTCCGCGGGATCATCGGCTGGCGCGTGGAAGGGATCGGCTTCGACGAGCGCCGCTTCGCCTTCGTCGCGCATGAGGGCTTCTACAACACGCCCTATTATGCCGCGCGCGGCGTGGAGGTGCGCAGCGACGCCGATGGCAGGGCCTGGATCGCCCGGCTGCGCGGGGTGCCCGGCTATTTCGCCGAGCAGCGCGCCAATCTGGAGCGCGGCATCGCCACGGGCTGGACCCAGCCGGCGCGGGTGGTCGACGTCGCGGTGGCGGTGCTGCGCAAGCAGGTCGAGCGGCCGGTCGCGGAGGATCCGCTGCTCGCGCCGCTGCGGGGAAGAGACGCCCTGGTCGCGGAAGCTGGCGCGGTGATCGAGCGCGAGATCCGCCCGGCCCAGCGCGCGATCCTGGCCTATGTCGACGGCCGCTACCGCGCGCATGCCCGCAAGGCGCTGGGCATTGCGAACATCCGCGGCGGAAGGGACTATTACGACTTCCTGCTGCGCTATTACACCACGACGGACCTCACCGCCGAGCAGGTCCACGCCCTCGGCCTCTCCGAAGTGAAGCGGATCCGCGGCGAGATGGATCGGGTGATCGCGGAGAGCGGGTTCAAGGGCAGCTTCGTCGATTGGCTGCGCTTCCTGCGTACCGATCCGCGCTTCTACGCCCGGAGCCGCGAGGAACTGATCGAGAAATACAGCGCCGCCGCCAAGCGCATCGACGGCGTGCTGCCCCGCTGGTTCGCCACGCTGCCGCGCCAGCCCTTCACGGTCGAGCCGGTGCCGCCGGACCTGGAGGAAGGCTACACCACCGCGCGCTCGGGCGGCGGCGACTTCTCCAGGGGCTTTCCCGGCCGCTTCATCGTCAACACCTCGCACCTCGACCAGCGGCCGCTCTACGAGGTGCCGGCGCTGACGCTGCACGAGACGGCGCCGGGCCATCACACCCATGCGGCGATCGCGCAGGAACATCCCGAATGGCCGAGCTTCCGCCGCCAGCGCGACCTGCTCGCCTTTCGCGAGGGCTGGGCGCTCTATGCCGAGCGGCTGGGGCACGAGATGGGCGTCTATCGCGATCCCTATGAGGCGTTCGGCAGCCTCTCGACCGAGATGTGGCGGGCATGCCGGATGGTGGTGGACACCGGCATCCACGTGATGGGCTGGAGCTACGAACAGGCGCGCGCCTGCTTCACCGAGAACACCGCGCTGGCCGACATCAACATCGATACCGAGCTGGCCCGCTATATCGGCGCGCCCGGCGGGGCGGTGGCGTACAAGGTCGGCGAACTGAAGATCGTCGAGCTGCGGCGGCGGGCCGAGGCGGCGCTGGGCGAGCGCTTCGACATCCGGGCATTTCACGACCTGATCCTGGCGCAGGGACAGTTGCCGATGACGATGCTGGAAGCCGTGGTGAACGACTGGATCGCGGCACGGAAATAGCCGCTGCCCGGGTTGCGGGAGCTTCCCAACCGGTTCGGATCGTGACAGGTTCGCTCGATGCGGCCGCTTCGCTACTCCATCAACGTCACCCTGGACGGATGCTGTGATCATCGCGCGGGTTCCGCAGACGAGGAACTGCATCGTCACGCGGTCGAGAACCTCAACCGGGCCGATGCGCTTCTCTTCGGGCGGGTGACCTATGAAATGATGGAGGCGGCGTTCCGGCCGCCGGCGCGGACCGGCGCGGATCCCAGCTGGACGGAGCCCTTCGCCCGGACGATCGACGCAGCCAGGAAATATGTCGTGTCGGCCACGCTCGATCGCGTCGACTGGAATGCGGAGCTCGTGCGCGGGGACCTGGGCAGCGCGATCCGGCGGCTCAAGGAGGAGCCGGGCAAGGGCTTGTTCGTGGGCGGCGTGAAGCTCCCGCTGGCCCTGGCGGAGCTGGGGCTGATCGACGAATATGAGTTCGTGGTGCATCCCCGGGTCGCGGGCCATGGGCCGACGCTATTTGCCGGGCTTTCGAAATACCTCGATCTGAAGCTGGTGAGCCGGCTGGAATTCGGCTCCGGGGTCGTGGCGACACGCTACGTGCCGAGAGGCTAGCCGCCCGGCTTGCCGGCCCGGGGCGCCAGCGCCTCCTCCAGCGCCATCCCTTCCTCATCCGCCAGCGCGGCCTCGTGCAGATGCCGCAGCCCGGCGGCGTCCCGCCCGCCGGCCCGATAGCGTGCGACGATCCGCTGGTAATTGCCCAGCCCGCGCGCAAAGGTCTCGCCATAGCCCTTGATCAGCCGCTGGCACCGTGCCAGCTCGATCGCCGCTTCGGGTTCCGCCGCCCGGATCAGCGCCAGCCAGTCCTCGATCCGCGCCTGCTCGATCCGATAGCGCAGCGTGCCGCGCCGCCACCGCCGCCAGCCGGCGAGCAGCGAGAGTGCCAGGAACCAGCGCAAGCTGGTCGTCTCGACATGGCGCCCCTTGGCGAAGAGCGGCTTCAGCCAGCGCGACCAGCGCTTGCTGGACAGGATGTGGCGGCCGATGCCGGCGGGCAGCGTTTCGCAGATCTCCTCGAGCCGGGGGTGCATATATTCGGTGAGCTGGACGATCTGGTCGTCCTTCGCCCGCACTTCGCCGCGGACGCGGGCGAAGCGGCTGGCGCGGACCTTCAGGTCGGCGACGCGGATCGTGTCCTCGTACGACATCCACAGCGCGAGATGCCGGGCGGTTTCGGCGAGCAGCTCGGGGCTGCCCTTCAGCCCATCGAGCCGGTCGAGATAGAGGCCGGCATAGGCGGCATCCTGATAGTCCATCAACCGCCGGACGCCTTCGAGTGCGAAGAACTGCGCTTGGCTCGGCAGGCTGGCATCGACCCGCGCCGCCAGGGCGCGGCCGCCTTCGGTGGTGGGGGCAGCTATCGGGGATTGCTCGGCTTTCGGTTCGTCCTTCCCTTGGGCTGCGTCGAAGCCTGCCGCGAAGCCGCGCAGGTTCGCCTCGACTGCCTTGCCGCCGGCGCGGATCGCTTCCTCGAAGGCGGTGCGGGAAAAGGGCAGGGCGCCGCTGCCGGCCAGCGCGCCGAACATCACCGAGCTGATCACGCTGCCGGTGCGCTCGGCGACGGCATCCATGTCGAAGCCGATGAAGCGTTTCGCGCGTTTCTGGGCAGCCGCCACGATGCGCTCCGCGCTGGCGCGGCCGTCGGCCATCGCCGCCTTCTCGGTGATGGCGTAGACTCGGTGCGTCGAACCGATCAGCTCGGTGCGGTCGGTCACGAAACCGCGCAGGATCGCGCGGCCCGCCTCCATCAGCTCCGAGGCGACGACCACATCGACATCGCCCGGCACGGGCGTGAGCGCCAGCACCGGTGCGGCCGGGCCGCTATCCGGAATCATCTCGACATAGTAGATCGTCGCGCCGGTGCGCTGCGCCACACCGGGGACCGAGGTGCCCTGCGCGACATGGCCGCTCCGCTTGCCGAGTTGGACGATCCAGTCGGCCAGCACGCCGCCGCCCTGACCTCCCAGGCCGAGCACCGCGATGGCGATGCGCTTCCGCTCCGCCATCAAAAGGCCCTCGCGGCGATCCGGCGGGTCGCGCGGCGCTGGAGCGCGCCGATCGCCCAGCCGCGCAGGCGCTGGCGGAAGCGGTCGCGGCGATCGGGGTTGGCGATGATCCGGGCCTTGTAGAAGGAGGGGCAGAGTATCGCGGCATGGCTCACTTCGCCGCACACGCCGCAGCCGACGCAGCTGTTCTCGACATGCGCGATCGGATCCTGGCGCAGCGGATCGGGATTGGGCCTGATCGTCAGCGACGGGCAGCCCGACAGGCGGATGCAGCTATGGTCGCCGGTGCAGGTGTCGGGATCGACGCCGAAGCGCTCGCGCACCACGCGCTCGCCGGCCTTCATCGCCTTGGCCAGTTGCGGCTTCAGCCGGCGCTGGCGGTTGAGCTGGCATTCGGACTGGGCGACCAGGACCTTGGGTCCCTTCTCGGCGCTGGTCAGCGCCGCGCGGATCGCATCGCGCATGCCGGCGACGTCATAGGTCCGCGTCATCGTTCGCGCCCAGCCGATGCCGATGCCGCGCACGGCCTTCTCGATCGGATTGTTAGTCTTGCGGTTCGGCGGCTTGGCGCGCGACGAGAGGATGTCCTGGCCCCCGGTCGCGGCCGAATAGCCATTGTCGACGATGATCGTCAGATTGTCGTCCTGGTTGAAGACGGCGTTGCCGATCCCCGAGGTGAGGCCGTTGTGCCAGAAGCCGCCATCGCCCATGATCGCGATCGCCCGCCGGTCGCGCGGCTTGAAGGCCGAAGCGCCGGCCGTGCCCAGGCCATAGCCCATCGTCGTGTTGCCGATATGGAAGGGCGGCAGGATCGAGAAGAGGTGGCAGCCGATATCGGCGGAGACGTGGAAGGCGCCGAGCTCCTTCTGCACGAGCTTCATCGCGGAGAAGATCGGGCGTTCGGGGCAGCCGGTGCAGAAGCCGGCGGGGCGCTGCGGCACCGCGGCGGCGGGCAGGGCGGGGGCTGAGGCAGCAGTCTCGGCCGGTGCGCGCTCGGGCGCATGGGCGCGCAGGAAGGCGGCCAGGCCCTCGCGGATCACCGCGCTGCCATATTCCCCGGCGCGCGGCAGCATTTCCTTGCCGACGATCCGCGTCTCGAGCCCGGCGCGGCGGACCAGCGTGTTCAGCTCATGCTCGATGAACTCGGGCTGGCCCTCCTCGACCACCAGTACCGCGCGCTTGCCCGCGCAGAAGGCGCGGACTTCGTCGGGGATCAGCGGATAGGTAACGTTGAGGACGTAGATCGGGAGCGCGGCATTGCCATAGGCGTCCGACAGGCCGAGCAGTTCGAGCGCGCGGTTGAGCGAGTTGAACAGCCCGCCCTGGACGATGATGCCGATCTCGTCCGCCGCGGTGCCGAAATGCTCGTTGAGCCCGCGTTCCTGGACGAAGCGGATCGCCGCCGGCCAGCGCTGCTCGATCTTCTCGACTTCGTGGAGGAAATTGGCGGGCGGCAGCACGATCCGGCTGGTATCGCGCACCGGTGCCTCGGCCGCCTCGGCCACGGTCAGCCTGGGGCGCCGGTTGTCCTTCGCGACGAAGCTACCGGTGACGTGACAGGCGCGCACGCGCAGCTCGAGCATCACCGGCGTGTTCGATGCCTCGGACAGTGCGAAGCCTTGCTCGACCATGTCGACGATCACCGGCAGGCCGGGCCGCGGATCGAGCAGCCACATCTGCGACTTCATTGCAAAGGCATGGGTGCGCTCCTGCATGATCGAGGAGCCCTCGCCATAATCCTCGCCCAGGATGATCAGCGCCCCGCCGGTCACCCCGCCGGAGGCGACGTTGGACAGCGCGTCCGAGGCGACATTGGTGCCAACCACCGATTTCCACGCCACCGCGCCGCGCAGCGGGTAGTTGACCGAGGCGGCGAGCATCGCCGCCGCCGTCGCCTCGCTCGCCGAGCTTTCGAAATGGACGCCGAGCTCGGCCATCAGTTCGCTCGCATCGGCGAACACGTCCATCAGATGGCTGATCGGCGAGCCCTGATAGCCGCCGACATAGGCCACCCCGGCCTGGAGCAACGCCTTGGTGACGGCCAATATGCCCTCGCCGTGAAAGGTCTCGCCGTCTCCCAGCCGCAGTTGCTCGATTTCCGCCTTGAACGAACGCTCGGCCATGGGTTCAGCCCGCCACCAGCGCCAGGACGCGCAGCGGGCTGCCCGAGCCGCCCCGGATCTTGAGCGGCGCGGCGACGATCACCGCGCCGGTCGCCGGCAGCCGGTCGAGATTCTCCAGGCACTGGAGCCCGTAGCGGCCCGCGGCATGGAACAGCGTGTGCGCCGGATAGGCGGGGTCGAGCAGATGCGCCTGACCCGCATCGGTGCCGATCGTCTCGACGCCGAGCCCATGCGCATCCCGCGCTTCGATCAGGAAGCGGACCGCTTCGGCCGAGGGACCGGGCGTATGGGCGCCGTCCTCGCGGCGATTGGTATAGGCAGCGACGTCGCGCTTCGACCAGTCGGTGCGCAGCAGGATCCAGCTGCGCGGTGGAATGCGGCCATGCTCCGCTTCCCAGGCTTCGATGTCGGCCGGGGTGAGGAGATAGTCAGGGTTCGCCGCCGACTTGGCAGAGATGTCGATCACCACGGCCGGCGCGATGAAATCGGCCGGCGGCACCGTGTCGACAGCATTGTTGGGCAGGTCCTTGCCGGTGATCCAGTGGATCGGCGCGTCGAAATGGGTGCCGGTATGCTCGCTGACCGTGAAGTTGTTCCAATACCAGGCGACGCCGCGTTCGTCATAGCGCGAGATCTCCTCCTGGCTGAACCCGGCGCACTGGCCGAACTCGGGCGGCAGGACGAGCGTGGGCGTGTCGGGCGACAGCGTCTGGGTGAGGTCGATCGCGCGGATCGCGCCCGATGCGATGGCGGCGGCGAAACTTTCGAGCGTCTGGCTGGTCATGTCTGTCCTCCCTGGGGCCGGATGTGCTCGCGCCCGGTCATGCGGGTACGATGTCGAAGGCGATGGTGGTGCGGTGGTCGGCATCCTCGAACGGCACCGTCCCGTGGTAGAAATAGGAGGGGAACAGCACGAGCAGCCCCGGCTCGGGCCGGATCATCCGCGCGATGCGCTCGCGCTCGCCGAGCCGGAGCCCGCTCTCCCCGAATTTGAGCCAGCCCTGGCGATGGCGGTCGACCGCCTCGGGCACGGCGACATAATAGCAGGCGCTGATCCAGCCCTCGGGATGGATGTGGTTCTCGTGGAAGCCGGCGCTGCGCAGCCGTACCGACCACGCGCCGGAAAAGGTGAAACGGCCGGTATTGCGGCGGAGGAAGGGATGGCCGGGATCCTCCGGCAGCGCGGCTATCCAGGTCCGCACCTGCGCCTCGATCATCGCGCGCACCGCAGCGATCATCGGATCGTGCAGGGCGAACAGGTCGTCGCTGGTCTGGGTGCCGCCGCGCAGCGTCTGTTCGAGCGGGTAACGGTGGTCGCGATGATGCGAGGTGAGTGCCGCGTCGAGCCGCGCGTTGAATCCGGCGCCATCGCCGTCCTGCGGCATGAGCAGGCTCGCCGAGACGAGGCGCTCGACATCGTTGAGCCAGGCTGCGCGCGGATCGCCGGCAAGGCGCCAGCCGAGCCCCTGAAGGGCCAGCGCCTGCTGGTCGGACGGATTGGCGGCGAGCACCGGCTCCAGCCGGGCCAGCGCCTCGGCGGGCCGATCGAGAATCAGGCGCGATCGTGCGGCCTCACGCGCGGCGGCCACGAAGCCGGGGTCCAGGGCGAGGGCGGCGTCGAACTCGGCGAGTGCTGCCTCCGCTTCGCCCGACGACCAGCGCGCGCGGCCCAGCTGATGGCGCAGTTCCGGCCCGGCGCGCTCGGCATGGGGGGCGAGCAGTGCTGTGGCACCCGCCGCATCCCCGGCGAGCAGCAGCCGATCGGCGAGGTCGCAGAGCAGCCCTTCGTGCCCGGGAAGCAGGGCCAGCACGGTGCGATAGCTGGCGAGCCAGGTCTCGCTCCGGCCCTGCCGCCAGAGCAGGCCGTTGAGCGATCGATGCGCGTCGCGATGGGCAGGGCGCAAGGTGATCGCGCGCTCGTAGGCGACAATGGCGGCATCGATCCGGCCGAGGTCCTGGAGGCAATGGCCCAGGGCGTGGGCGGTTTCCGGATTCGCCGGATCGGTCTCGGCCGCCTGGGCCAGCAACGGCAGGGCTTCGTCGGGCCAGCCGGCGAGGCGCAGCGAGGCGCCGAGATTGAGCAAGGTGGGAACATGGCCGGGCCGCAGCGCGAGCGCAGTGCGAAACGCGGCGATGGCATGATCGAGCTCGCCATTGTCCCGCCGCGCCTGGCCGAGCGTCGCCCAGGCGCGCGCGTTGCGCGGATCGCGGCGCAGGAGCGGCGCGAGCGTGTCGCAGGCGGATCGGGCGTCGCCGGCGGCGAGCAGGGCGATCGCCAGGTTCACGCGGGCCTCGTCATAGGCGGGCGCCAGGCGCAATGCCTCGCGATAGGCCTGGGCGGCCCCGGCGGTGTCGCCCAGGTCGCCAAGGCTGTTGCCGAGATTGTTGTGCACATGGGGCTGGTCCGGCGCGGCCGCGAGCGAGCGGCGGAAGAGCGTCGCCGCGTCCGCATGCCGGCTGGCCTGCCGCGCGATCATGCCGAGCAGCTGGAGTGCGTCGGGATTTTCGGGCGCGAGATCGAGCACGCGCAGCAGGATGGTCTCGGCCGGCCCCGGCTTGCCGCCACGTGCCAGGTCCATCGCGTGCCGAAGGGCCTCGCCAAGCTCGTGCGCGTCCAGGCCGGTCCGCGCCACTTCCAGCGGTGTCGGTCCTTCCTGTCGCGGTGCCTGTTCCATCGAGCGGGATTCCCATGGCGGGTCTCCTTCCGGGAGCCCGCGGAGGGGAAAGGTTGCAAATGCCCCTTGTCTCGTCAAGAGAATCACGCTTTAAATCATGTGTAATTGGGAATGATAGGGGTCGCGCCATGCGGAGATCGGGGAAGAACGGGGCGGTACGGAAGCAGTTGTTGCGCGGCGCGGCGATCTCGGCGGCGCTGCTGATCGGAGTGCTGACGCCGCATCTCGCCCATGCGCAGCGTGCGATTCCCGAGACGACGGACGATGTCCGCCGCCTGCCGATTCCTCCGATCGACCGCAGCCATGCGCCGATCGTCGTGCTCGTCGGCGGAACCCTGCTCGATGGGCGAGGCGGGGCGCCGATCGCGGATGCGGTGGTGGTGCTTCAGGGCGACCGGATCCTCGCCGTCGGGCCGGCCGGCACGCCGCTGCCTGCCAATGCGGCGCGGACGATCGATGTGCGCGGACTGTGGATCCTGCCGGGCCTGATCGACCTCCACATCCACTTCACCCAGCAGCGCGGCACCGACATGGGCCGCTATTCGGACAGCCCGGCCGCCGCGGCGATCCGGGGCACGGTGCTGGCCGAGCAGATGGTCACCGCGGGCATCACCGCCGCGCGCGACGGCGCCACGATGGACGACGTCGCGCTGCGCATCAAGGAAGCGGTGGATCGCGGCTTGATCCGCGGCCCGCGCGTGATGTGGAGCGGCAAGCTGATCGCCAGCACGGGCGGCCATGGCGACGAAGTGACTTCCACCGCCACAGGCCGCGAGAAGCCCAATCTCGGCGGCGATCCGCACGGAGTCGACGGGCCATGGGAGTGGCGCAAGGCGGTGCGGGAGCAGATCCGCCGCCTGGCCGACTGGATCAAGATCAGTGCCCCGGCCGACCGGGAGGAACTCGCCGCCGCGATCGACGAGGCGCATTCGCTGGGTGTGCCGGTCGCGATCGACAGCTATGGCAAATATACCGACTGGGCGATCGAAGCGGGAGTCGACACGCTCGAGCATCCGCTGCTGCTGAGCGACCAGGCCGTGCCGCTGATGAAGAAGCACGGCACCGCCTTCGTGCCGACGATCGGCGCCTTCGACAATCTGCTGGAGGGTGGCTATCCGACCGCGGGCATCCCCGGCGGCGGCTTCTACTACACGCATTCGCGCCGCTTCGTGATCAACCAGCAGGATCATCTGAAGCGCGTGAACGAGGCATGGCGCGCCGGCGTGCCGATCGGCGTGGGCACCGATATCCCGTTCGAGAATGAATGGCGCTATCCCGACGCCTATTTCCGCGAACTCGACTATCTCCACCAGGCCGGCATGAGCAATCGCGACGTGCTTGCCGCGGCGACCAGCGTCGGCGCCAGGATCATGCGCATGGGCGACAAGCTCGGCACGATCGAGCCGGGCAAGATCGCCGACATTCTGATCCTCGGGGCCAACCCGCTAGATTCGCTAAAGAATCTGCGCGACGTCCGCTATGTGATCGCCGATGGCAAGGTGGTGGTGGAGAACGGGGCCCGGTGACCGCGCGTCGCCCATCGTCCCCCGGGTTTCCTCTCATTCGATCGGCAGCTTGCTCAGGTTCGCGCTGATCTTCTGCAGCGTGCGCAGCAGATGGGCGATGTCGCGGTCGCTGACGCCGTCCATCGCGCGGCTGAACTGGCGGCCGACGATCGGCGTGAGCTTGCGCAGCGTCTGCTGGCCGGCCGGAGTCAACGTCACCTCGGTGATACGATTGTCCTCCGGATTGGGCTCGGTGGTGACCAGGCCCTGCTCGACCATCCGGTCGATGATCCGGCTGATCGTCGAGCGCTTGGTCAGCGCCGCCTCGGCGATCGCGCCGATGCTGGCCGGCTGGCGCTCGCGCAGCACCGTCATCACGCGGTAGATCGGCTTGGACACGCCGTGCTTGTGCAGCACGATGTCCATGTCCTCGTGATATTTGAAATCGGCATGCGCCATCAGGTAGAAGGGTGAGTTCTCGAGACGGAAATTGGGGCTGCTCGGGTCGTAGACACTGCGATTGTCCATCAGGTCCTCTGCCGTTCTTGCCGATTTCTTCACCGCGCTGGTCGCCATGTTTCCCTCAATCGTTCCACAGGATCAAGACGTTGCGCCGGGCCGGACGGCATCGGGCAGGCGAATTAGCCGAAAACATATGTTCCTACACCTATCAATCGTCATTTGCGCCGGATCGGCTGCGTGGCGGAAACGCCATGGGGCGCGCCCATCGGACGGGAAGGCGGGCCCATGCCGAACAAGCGATGAAATATCAACGAAAATTGCGTGATTATTGTTCCATTTCCGTTGCGGGCCTGTCACGTTCCCGAGGGTGAAACCATGGGAGAACAAGCGTGTCGTCCAAACGCTTCCGCCGTCTGGCCCTACCGCTCGCCGTCCTGCCGCTGCTCGGGGCGCTGCCCGCCCAGGGGCAGGAAGCGAAGCGGCGCTGGGACCAGATGTGCCAGATCCGCAAGGACAAGCTTGACCTGATCCTGCCCGAGGCGATGCGCGAGAACCGCATCGACATGTGGATCGTCGCCTCGCGCGAGGGGCATGACGATCCCAATGCCGCGCTGCTCGGCGGCGGCTATGTGGGCGATGTCGGCTATCATGTCTTCGCCGACCGCACCGGCAGCGGCCGGATCGAGCGCACGGCGATGGGGATCGGCGGCGCGGCGTTCGATCAGTGTCCGCTCTACGACCAGAAGCTCTCGCCGGCCGAGTTGCGCAGGTTCGTCGAGGCGCGCGATCCGAAGCGGATCGGCATCGACGTGGCGACCGAGATCGGCACGGCGGACGGGCTCAGCCATTCGCTGCACGCGAAGCTGGTCGAGACGCTGGGGCCGGCGCTGGCGGGGCGGCTGGTCTCGGCGGAGAAGCTGGTCTCCGATTTCCGCTCGCGGCATTCGGCGGGCGAGATCGCGGCCTTTGCCAGGGCCGGGGAATATTCGCGGACGATCCTGGAGCGGGCGCTGTCGAACGAAGTGATCGTGCCGGGCCACACCACCACCGGTGACGTCGCCTGGTGGATGATGGAGCGGCTCCACGACGAGGGGCTGGGCAACAGTTTCGGCCTGCCGAGCATCTACATCCTCGGCCCCGGCGAGCGCGGACCGGTCTCGGGCGATCATGTGATCCAGCCGGGCGACCTGATCACGGTCGACTGGGGCGTGAACTATCTCTTCTACTATACCGACATGAAGCGCATGGCCTATGTGCTGAGGCCCGGCGAGAACGCTCCGCCGGCCGGAGTGCAGCGCGCCTATGACAAGGCGCAGGACATTCGCCGGATGATCCTCGACGTGATCCGCCCGGGCGTCACTGCCGGTGACGCATTGGCAGCCGTCAACAAGCGGGTGGCGGAGACGCCGGGACTCGTGCTCGGCCGGTACGATGATCCCAGTAAGGACTTGAAGGTGTCCGACGTGGTGATCGGCAGTCATTCGGTGGGCGACTGGGGCCATGGCTCGGGCCCGTCGATTGCCGATTTCAACCCGCTGCGCATGACCTACCAGCTGCGTGCGAGCAATTTCCTGTCGATCGAGCTGTTCCTCTACACGCAGGTGCCCGAATGGGGGATGCGCAAGATCAAGATCCCGCTCGAGGACAATGGCGTGGTCACCGAGCGCGGTTTCGAATGGGCCTATCCGCCCAACAGCCGGATCCTGCTGGTGAAGTGAGGGAAGGGCGGCCGGTAAAGATCCGGCCGCCCCATTTGCCGTCAGAAGGCGGCGATCCCGGTGATCGCGCGGC
>JAAGWI010171533.1:0-19056 GCA_012274505.1 Galium porrigens var. tenue
TGATCGAAGGCCTCGACAAGATCGCCTTCCAGACGCGGGTGCTCGCGATGAATGCCGCGGGCGAGGCCGGCCGCGCCGGCGAGGCGGGCAGCGGGTTCGCGGTCGTCGCCGATCTGGTCAGCGCGCTGGCGATGCGCGCCGAGGAAGAGGCCGGCCGCGCCCGCGACCAGCTGACTGCCACCCAGGCGGATATCGTCGATGCCGTGGCGATGGTGCAGAAGGTGGACGGCGCGCTGGTCGCCATTTCGGGGGACGTGGACGAAGTGCATGATCTGCTCGCCAACATCGCAGCCGACAACGAGGCGCAATCCTCGGCGGTGACTCAGATCGCCGTGGCGATTGGCACGATGGACCAGGCGACCCAGCAGAATGCCGCTATGGTCGAGGAAACCTCCGCCGCCGCGCGCAACCTGAGCTCCGAGGTCCAGCTCCTCTCGGAACAGGCTTCGGCGTTCAACACCGGCAACACCGGTGCGAACCTGGCGCCGGCGCGGCGTCCCGCTCCGGCGGTCGACATCCGCGAGAAGGTCGCGCCGGGCTATGTGTCGCCGGTCAAGCCGCTGCCGGCCGCCGCCGTTTCCGCGCTCACCCGTGCCGATGACTGGGCATCTTTCTGAGAATTTGTATAAGAAAACAGATTTTAAATTTGAAAATATAAGTGCAGCGCGCTATAGTATAAGGGCGAGCATTGGAGAAGGGAGGGCGCGAGCCCTCCCTTCTTTTTTGCCTTGTCGCCCTGGCAGAGCGAGCCAGTTCTACAAGTCGATGTTCCGATAATGTTTCTGCGTCCCGCAAGGGTCGCTCCTTGAACGGGTGAGGCATCGACGCAAACTTCCGTGGCCATGGGCGTCCGCCGGGCCAGCGTTCCGCTCTTCGCGAAGGCGTTCGCCGAAGCTTCGCCGGGCCGTGATCGCGCGATGCGGGCGAACATCGGCGCATGAAGGGGCCGTTTCCCGCATATGACCCCGCATATGACAAAGGGCGCCCGAACCATGGTCCGAGCGCCCCCCGCTGCGACGTCCAAAGGGAGGAAGACGTCGCGAGCTATGGCCGGTCCGTCAGGCCGCGTCGGCTTCGCGGTGATCGATCGAGCTCGACCGGCTGCCGGCGTTCACTGCGATCTTCTTTGGCTTCATTGCTTCGGGCACTTCGCGCACCAGTTCGATCACCAGCAGGCCGTCGGCAAGGTCGGCGTTCTCGACGCGGACGAAGTCGGCCAGCTCGAAGCGGCGCTCGAAGCTGCGGGTGGCGATGCCCAGGTGCAGATAGGCGCCCTGGTTGTTCTCGTTCTCCTCGCGCCGCTTGCCCGCCACCAGCAGCAGGTTCTGCTGCGCGGTGATGTCGATCTCGTTGGCCTTGAAGCCGGCGACGGCGATCGTGATCCGGTAGCGGTCCTCGGCGACGCGCTCGAGGTTGAACGGCGGATAATTTTCGGAAGCCTGCTGGCGGGCGCTGGCCTCGAGCAGGTCGAACAGCCGATCGAACCCGATGGTCGATCGGCGGAAGGGAGTGAAATCGAACTGACGCATATCAAGACCTCCATGCGAAGCGAATTGATCGATGTGCCTGGCGTCCGGTGACCCGCGACGCCGGGCCGGCGGCCCCATCGGGCACCGCTTGGCGCTGAGATTGTGTTGGATCGAACCGCTTTCAAGGTGCGCCGGAACGACGCCCGCGGACGCCGGCCAACTCAGGCTAGGGATCGCTAAACATCTCCTTGTTCGCTAATATCTATCAATTGAGTGGAGATTAAGCGCGATACGGCCAAAGGGGATGATGATGAGCCTTGCTTCGCTTTCGCTGCTGCTCCTGGCGAGTAGCGCTCCGGCACCTGCCGGAGCCCTGCGCGACGATCCGGTCGCGGCGACCGCCAATGACGATCAGCAGGCAAAGCCGGCGCAGGAGAGTGGCAGCGGCGAGATCGTCGTCACCGCGCGCCGCCGCGAGGAACGGGCGCAGGACGTGCCGATCGCGATGTCGGTGATCGGCGGCTCGGCGATCGAGCAGACCGGCGCAACCAACCTCAACCGGTTGCAGACCTCGCTGCCCGCGGTGCAATTCTATTCGAGCAACCCGCGCAACTCGGCGATCAACATCCGCGGCCTGGGCGCGCCCTTCGGCCTCACCAATGACGGCATCGAGCAGGGTGTCGGCTTCTATCTCGACCAGGTCTATATCGGCCGCATCGGTGCCTCGACCTTCGACTTTGTCGATGTCGAGCGCGTCGAGGTGCTGCGCGGGCCGCAGGGTACGCTCTACGGCAAGAACACGACTGCCGGCGCGATCAACATCACCACCCGGGCGCCGAGCTTCACGCCCGAGGCCAAGGTGGAGCTGAGCCTCGGCAATTACGACCTGATCTCGGCCAAGGCGTCGGTGTCGGGGCCGCTGGTCGACGACAGGCTGGCGATCCGCATCTCGAGCGCGGTGACCAGCCGGGGCGGGACGATCGACAATGTCCGCACCGGCGAGGATCTCCACAAGCAGCGCACCAGCAGCTTTCGCGGCCAGCTTCTCTGGAAGGTCAACGATGATGTCGACCTGACTTTCGCCGGCGACTGGAACCTCCAGAATCCGCTGTGCTGCGTGCAATATTATGCCCGGGTCGGGGCCACCCAGCGTCCGCTCTCCCGCCAATATGCGGCGCTCGCGGCGGCGTTCGGCTATACGCCGCCGAGCACCGATCCGTTCGACCGCAAGACCGATCTCGATGCCCAGATCAACTCGCGCCAGGAGATCGGCGGTGCCTCGCTGGTCGCGAACTGGAACCTCGGCCCGGCGACGCTGACCTCGGTCACCGCATGGCGCTATTGGGACTGGCAGCCGAAGAACGATCGCGATTTCACCGGGCTGCCGATCACCACGGTCTCGCAGAACCCGTCGCAGCAGCGGCAGGTCAGCCAGGAGCTGCGCCTTGCATCGAACGGCGGCGGCCGGCTCGACTATACCATCGGCGCGTTCTTCTTCCACCAGACGATCGACACCCAGGGCTCGCAGGTCCAGGGTTCGGCCGCGAGCCGCTGGCTGCTCAATCCGGGCAATATTCCCGTCGGCGCCACCGGCTGCGCCACCGCGGCGGCGGCCGCGTGCAATCCCCTGGTGCTGAACGGGCTGACCAGCACCAACACGATCAACTTCGACAACACCAGCTTCGCCCTGTTCGGCAAGCTCAACTGGCAGCCGGTGGACGGCTTCCACGTCCAGCCGGGCCTGCGCCTGAACTACGACAAGAAATCGGGCTTCTACGAAGCCGTCGTCAGCATTCGCAACGCGCGCTACAATTATGTCGCCACGGCGGACAATGTCGCCGCCCTGCTCGCGAACGGCACGGCCACCGCGGACCAGCTGAACACGCTGGCCCCGCAACGCTACAGCCCGCGTTTCAGCGATTGGAACGTCTCGGGCGACATCACGATCTCTTACGACGTCGCGCCCGATATCCACGCCTATGCGACTTATGCCCGCAGCTTCAAATCGGGCGGAATCAACTTGTCGGGCCTGCCGCTCAATTCGACCAGCACCGGCGTGGATCTCAGCACCCAGACGGTGAAGCCGGAAAAGGTCAATCACTTCGAGATCGGCCTGAAGACTCAGTTCCTCGATCGCCGCCTGACGATCAACGCCGCCGGCTTCTGGACCGAGGTGAACGATTATCAGGCGACGGTGAACAACAATGCGATCAACGTGATCCGCGGCTATCTCGCCAATGCCGGCAAGGTCCGCTCGCGCGGCTTCGAGTGGGACGCCTCGTTCCGCCCCAGCCGCCGGGCGAGCGTCTATTTCAACGGCGCCTATACGGACGCGAAATATATCGACTTCAAGAATGCGCCGTGCCCGCCCGAACTCTCCGGCGGCACCGCGACCGCTCCGGGCGGCATCACCGATCCCGCGGGCACGCCGGGCGGCCGCAGCCCCGCTTATTGCGACATTTCGGGCCAGGTGCTGCCGGGCATCTCCAAATGGGCGCTGAGCTGGGGCGGCGAGGTCCGTCAGCCGGTGGGCGATGGCGATGTCTATTTCGGCTATGACGGCAGCTGGCGTTCGAAATTCTCGTCCAACCCGTCGCCTTCGGCCTATACTTGGATCGATGCCTATTCGCTCTCGAACGTGCGTCTCGGCTGGCGGCGCGCGGACCTCAACATCTATGGCTGGGTCCGCAACGTCTTCGACAAGCAATATTTCGAGCTGCTCTCCACCCAATCGGGCAGCACCGGCCTGATCGTGGGCCAGCCCGGCGATCCGAGGACCTATGGCCTGACGTTGAGCAAGAGCTTCTGAACTTCGCGAGACTGACCTCCTGCCATGGCCGGGGGAGGTTGGGGAAGGGAGGCGGCGCCCGCACCGCCTCCCTTCTTTTCTTGGCAATTAGATCCGCACAATTTGAGTCGAGCTTAACCAACATCGACTATCATGATCTCCTATATTGGGAAGATCATGCGCGTGGCGACAAGATCCTTGCCGAGTTTCAGCAATGCGGGCCTGCTCGCCACGCTGGTCTCTGCCTGTCAGATCCTCGGCGGGCTGATATGGGTGAATTCCCCGGTCTTCGCGCCGTCGGGCTATGCCAATGTCGCGCTGATCGCGTCGCTCTGCATCTCGGTACTGGTGCTGTCGCGGCTCACCATCCCCAATGGCGTCCGGGTGTCGCTGGTACTTGGCGTGATCACGGTGCTGCTCGGCGTGGCGATTCGGGGCGACATCACCGGCGTGAAGCAGGTGAGCAATATCGTCTCCGCCGCGGTGGGATCCCATCCGGGCGGTGTCGCGATGCCCGAGGATCAGGTCGTCGGCCCGGCGAAACGGCATGTCGCGGCCGCCGCGCGGATCGACCTCCGGCCTGGCGAGGGTGGGGACGGAGGCTGGGCGGCTCGCCTCAACGATGCCGCGCGCGTGCAGATCGATGGCGGTGCGCCGGCGGAGATCCACGGCAACGTCACGCTCGATGGCGGCAACATCGGCAGCCCGCGCATCGGCTGGGCAGTCACCTGGGCGGGAGTCACGCTTTCCTGCGGCCGGATGAGTGCGGCGGGGAATCGCCCCGACGGCCTCACCGGCCAAGTGGTCGGAACGTTCAAGCGCTCGATCTCGCGAACCGCGGCGCTGCAGCGGCCCTCCTGCTATTGAACGGTTTCCGTGTTCGGATCGAGCGTGACGATCACGATCGCCCCGCCGACCGCATAGCCGCTGGCCAGCGGTGCGATCGAGACCCGCGCGCCGATCTCCTCGGCGCCGCCGCATAGCAGCCGCGCGTCGAACGCTTCCGCTTCGGAACGGCCGCTCAGCACACGTTCGATCGCATCGCGCGCAACGGTCCGGTCGCGCACCGCGAGCAGGTCGACGAAGCGCAGCCCCAGGATGCGCTCGCGGGCAAGCCCGACCATCCGGGCGAACTCGGCCTCGACCATTGTCACGGTGCCGCGCACCGTCAGGCGGATCACTTCGATCCGGCCGTGCGCGGCGCGGGCCTTCTCCAGCGCGGTCTGCTCGGCGAGCCGGGCTTCCTCGTCGCCCTCGTAGCTGACTCGCACCAGCAGCGCGACGCCTTCCACCCATGGAAAGGCGCGGACGCGCAGCCGCGTGCCGCTTTCCTCGTCAAGCGCGAGATCGAACTGGGCCTGCTCGCCGCTGCGCAGCACATGGCGCAAGCTGGAGAGTATCGTGGCGTGCGTGGAAGCGGGCAGCGTCTCGGTGATCGGCGAGCCGATCAGCGCGGCGGGCGTGCGCCCCAGGATCAATGCAGCGGCACTCGACGCATCGGTGATCTTCAACTCGGGATCGATCACCAGCAAGCCGCCGTCGATATGCTCGACGAGGAACTGATATTCGAGTTCCCGATGCGTGCTGTCCCGTTCGCCGATCACATGCTCGGCATCCCAGCTCTCGGCCGCCAGCAGCACGTAGCGCGGGCGCCCGTGATAGGTGATCGTGACCGGGCCGTGCATGGCGCGGTCCTGCCAATATGCGAAATTGCGGGTAAGTTCAGCTGATGAAACAGTCTGCACGGATGAGCGTTGCATAGTTGTATGCTCTCGAACGTTTTCGGGACGACGGCAGTTTTTACGTTGCGACCGCAGTAGATTCGAGAATTGCGTAATTTGCTCAATTTCAGTTCGACATGTAGAATACAACAAAGTTAATGTGAATCAAGACCGCCTAGGTCGAAAATGGTGTGAAAAATCAAGAGGATCGCCTCGATCCGGGCGGCCTCGGACATGCGCCTTGGCGGCCAGGGTTTACTGAAAATCCGGATATCCGCCTGGCGGCGACGCGAGCGATTTGGAAGTTCTCATGTGCGAAGTATCGCGCATGTGTTTGCGTTCGCCTTTTTCGGTCGAGAAGCCGCTCCGCGCGGGGCCCCGGCTTTGGCGCGAGCGGCGCGGGGCCGCCGCGATCGAGATGGCGCTTTCGCTGCCGGTCCTTCTGCTGCTGATCTGCGGGATCGTCACTTATGGCGGCTGGTTCCTTTGCGCCAACAGTGTGCAACAGGCGGCGAACGAAGCGGCGCGCGCCGCGATCGGCGGCCTTGATCCCAATGAGCGCGCCGCACTGGTCCGCACCGCGCTGGACGCCAATCTGCGCAAGACCGGGGCGCTCCGGCCCGAGCGCATGGATACGCTCGTCGACGATGACGGGCATACGCTGACGGTCCATCTCTCCTATGACGCGTCGAACGATCCGCTGCTTTCGATCAAGCTGGTGCCGCTGCCCAGCAAGGTGATCGAGCGCAGCTCGACGGTGACGCTCGCAGCCCCATGAGGCGCGCCATGACCCTACTGTCCTTCCTCCGCCGCTGCGGGATCGATCGCCGCGGCAACGTCACCATGATCTTCGCCGGCGGCTTCGTGATGCTGGCGGGATCGGCGGCGTTCGCTGTCGATACCGGCTCGCTCTATCTGGAGAAGCGGCGGTTGCAGGGCGTGGCGGATGCGGCGGCGCTTAGCGCGGCGAACAGCCAGGCGGCGGATGCCGCCGCGCGCCAGACGATGGCGGCGAACCAGGCCGGCGATGCGAGCATCGAGAGGCTGGAGCGCGGTACCTATTCCGCTGACAGCACGGTGGCGCCGTCCGCGCGGTTCACTGCTTCCGGCAGCGACGGCAACGCTATCCGTCTCACCATGGGCCGCGACGTGCCGCTGTTCTTCGGCAAGTTCCTCACCGGGCGGCCGACGGCGCGCGTCTCGGTGACGGCGACGGCGGCGCGGGTGGACCTCGCTTCCTTCTCGATCGGCTCGCGCCTTGCGTCGGTGAGCGGCGGCTTGCCCGGTCAATTGCTCTCGGGCCTGGCCGGGACCGATCTCAACCTCAATGTGATGGACGCGCAGGGGCTGGTGAGCGCGGATGTCGATCTCCTCGCGTTCATCGATGCGCTGCGCACCCAGGCCAATCTCCAGGGGCTGACTTTCGGCGAGACGCTGGCGACCGATGTCAGCCTGCCCAAGGCGCTTAGCGCGCTGGCGGCGGCGACAGGGAGTTCGAGCGCGCAATCGGCGCTGCGGGGCATCTCCGCGCGCGTGCCGCCGGTCACGGTGCAGCTCTCGAAGCTCATCGATCTCGGCCCGCTGTCCGGCGAGACCAAGACCGATCCCTCGCGCCCGATCAAGGCCGATAGCTATGCGCTCGTCCGCGAGATGCTCCAGACCGCTACCGGCAAGCGTCAGGTCGATCTCGACCTGGCCGCGGCCGTTCCCGGGCTGCTCTCCACCAAGGTCTCGCTGGCGATCGGCGAGCGGCCGGCGCAATCGCCCTGGCTCGCAGTGGCCAAGGATCGCAGCGTCAAGGTGCGTACCGCCCAGACGCGCCTCTATGTCGATACCAAGGTCGGCGGCTCGGGGCTCCTGGGCGCGGCCTCGATTCATCTGCCGCTCTTCGTCGAACTGGCCAAGGCCGAGGCTTCGTTGCGAAGTATTTCGTGTCCCACGCCGTCGACCGCGACGGTCGGGCTCGACGTCACCACATCGGCCGGACAAGTGGCGATCGGCGATGTCGACACCGCGGCGCTGGGCAATTTCAACACCGCGATCACGCCCCGGCGGACATCGCTCGTGAAAGTGCTGCTCCTCGCCGAGGTGACCGGCCAGTCCAATGTCAATCTGGGCGGTGCCGGCGCGCAGCAGGTCATGTTCACTGCCCAGGAAATCGCCGCCGGCAAGACGCATACCGTGTCGACCAATGATATCGCCGCCGGCGTGGCGGCTTCGCTGGTCCGGGACATGGATCTGCAAGTCAATGCCCTGGGGATCGGGATCAATCTTTCGCTCCTGACCGCAACGGTGGGGACGGTGCTCCAGGGGGCGGCGGCGCCGCTCGATTCGCTGCTCGGCGATCTGACCGGGCTCCTGGGGGTGAGTGTCGGGCAGGCCGATGTTCGCGTGAACGGACTGCGCTGCGGCAAGCCGATTTTGGTTGGGTAGGGGATCAAATTTGGGGTCGGGGAATGCGTGGTGACCGAAGAGGACCGAAGATTACGCAAGGTGTGGACCGGCGCGAGGCGATGCGCTGGCCGGTCTCGATTGCCGTGGCGGTGAAGGAATCGCGCTTCTGCTTCCAGGACGTGCGCCTGGTGGAGATTTCGCGCCTGGGTTGCCGGCTCGAAACCGGCTTCCTGCTCGAACTCGGGATGGAGACCGTATTGCGGTTGCCCGGTTTCAAGCCGCTGCCGGCCAGGGTGGTCTGGAGCAACCGGGCCGCAGCCGGCCTGCAGTTCATCGTGCCGCTGCATCCCGGCGTGGTCACGCACATCATGAGCTTGCCCACGCCCGAGCAGCAGGCGAATTATCGCCCGCTTTCGGCGCCGAGCTGAAGAGCTGAACCTTCGAGGGGGCCGGAAACGGCAAACGCCCGGACCGTTTCCGATCCGGGCGCCTGCGTGACGAATGCTCGTCAGCCCCCTTTGTCAGGCCCAGCCCGCACACTCGTACTTGCCTACGAGCGGGGCTTGGAGCCTCCCCGAACCACGGCCTTTCGCCTGCGCTTCGACAGGAGTTTTGCTAGGCGCCCGCACCCGCTTTGTCACTGGCATTACAAGGGGTAGGCGCAGTTTGGTGCCACCCTGTGTTGAATCGGCAACATAGCGGTTCGCAGTAGGAATTCGCCGCCATCTGCCCTAGACCGGCGGAAGACCTGTTTTCCCGGCGAGTTACAAGACCCGCATGTTGTTGATTTCACGCTATGAGCGGATGATCGCCCGCCGTTATCTGCTGCCCGGGCGGAGCGAGGCGTTTATCGCCGTCGTCGCCGGGTTCAGCCTCGTCGCCGTGATGCTGGGCGTTACCGCGCTGATCGGGGTGATGAGCGTGATGAACGGCTTCCGCGCCGAATTGTTCGACAAGATCACCGGATTGAACGGTCATGCCGTGGTCCAGGGCTATGGCGGTCAGCTGCGCAACTGGCGCACGGTGCTCGAGGAGGCGAGGAAGACGCCGGGAGTAACCAGCGCCACGCCGCTGATCGAGCAGCCGCTCTTCGCCACCTATAATGGCCGCGCCGAGTTCATCCAGCTGCGGGGCATGCGGATGGAGGACATCCTCAGCAACCCCACGCTCAAGGGCAAGGAAGTCGTCGGATCGCTCAAGAGCCTGAAGCCGGGGGGAGAGCAGGTGGCGATCGGCTCGCGCCTGGCGGAATCGCTCGGCGCCACGGTGGGCAGCGAGATATCGATCCTCAACCCCGCCGGCGCGGCGACGCCCTTCGGCACCATGCCGCGCATCGTGAAGTACAAGGTCGCCGCGATCTTCGAGGTGGGGGTCTATGATTATGACAAGGTCTTCGCCGTCATGCCGATCGAGGATGCGCAGACCCTGCTGCTGCTCGGCGACGGCGTTTCGATGATCGAGCTGGAGACGGTCGACCCCGACCGGGTAGGGCAGATCCTCCAGCCCTTGAACGACAAGGTGAGCGGCGTCGGCCAGATCACCGATTGGCGGATGATGAACTCCGAGCTGTTCGAGGCGCTGGCGGTGGACCGCACCGTGTCCTTCACCATCCTCTCGATCATCCTGGTGGTCGCCGCCTTCAACATCGTCTCGTCGCTGATCATGCTGGTGCGCGCCAAGACGCGGGACATCGCGGTGTTGCGCACGATGGGCGCCACGCGCGGCGGGCTGATGCGCATCTTCGTGACCGTGGGCACCACGATCGGTGCGCTCGGCGTGGCCGCGGGCGGGGTGCTGGGCTTCCTCTTCATCACCTTCCGCGAAGCCGTGGTGAAGTTCATCGGGCTGGTGACCGGCCAGAATATCTGGGATCCGCAGATGCGCTTCCTCACCGAGTTGCCGGCCAAGACCGATCCGTTCCAGACCATAGGCATCTGCGTGATGGCGCTGATCTTCTGTTTCCTTGCGACTCTCTATCCGGCGTGGAAGGCCGCGAGCACCGATCCGGTGCAGGTGCTGCGCTATGAATAGTCCTGGAGGTTCGGGGCCGGTGCTCCAGACGCACGGCCTCAAGCGCAGCTTCAGCCAGGGCGGCGAGACGATCGAAGTCCTGCGCGGCATCGACCTCACGGTGCAGCCGGGCGAGATCGTCGCGCTGCTCGGTCCCTCGGGTTCGGGCAAATCGACTCTGCTCCAGGCCGTCGGGCTGCTCGAAGGCGGGTTCCAGGGATCGATACGTATTGCCGGCAGCGAGGCTGCGCAGCTCGACAGTCCGGGCCGTACCGCGGTGCGGCGCGACCATCTGGGCTTCGTCTACCAGTTCCATCACCTGTTGCCGGACTTCAGCGCGCTCGAGAATGTCGAGCTGCCGCAGATGATCCATGGGGCGTTGCGGGCCGATGCCGACAAGCGTGCCGAGGCACTGCTCACCGCCCTCGGGCTCGGGCACCGGCTGACGCACCGGCCGAGCCAGCTTTCGGGCGGCGAGAAGCAGCGCGTCGCGGTTGCCCGCGCGCTCGCCAACAAGCCGGCGCTGGTGCTTGCCGACGAACCCACCGGCAATCTGGACGAGGCGACTTCGGACAAGGTGCTCGCCGAGTTTCTCGGCCTCGTCCGCACCCAGGGCTCGGCCGCGCTGATCGCCACGCACAATGAACGCCTCGCCGCGCGGATGGATCGGGTGGTGCGGCTGCACGAGGGGCATCTGGAATGAACCCCTGGCGTGAAGTGCCGACTCTTGCGGGGCGGCACGTCACGCTGCGTCCGATGATGCGCGCGGATCGTGCCGGGCTGCTCGATGCATTCGCCGACCTCGGCCACCTGTTCCACACCACGGTGCCCGACGCGGCCAGCATCGATGCCTGGATGAGCCGGATCGAGAATGAGATGGCGGCAGGGCGGGGATTGCCGTTCACCGTGCTCGATGCCGAGGGCCGGATTTCGGGCGCCACGCGCTTCCTGCGGATGAGCGAGGGGCATCGCCGCGTGGAGATCGGCGGCACGCTCTATGCGCCGCGCGTCCAGCGCACGGGCCTCAATACCGAGGCCAAATATCTGTTGTTTCGGCATGCCTTCGACGTGCTGGGGGTGAATTGCGTGCAGATCCGCACCGATTTCCTCAATCAGGCTTCGCGTCGGGCGATCGAGCGGCTGGGGGCTAGGATGGACGGCGTGCTGCGCGGCCATCTGATCCTGAAGGGGCATATGCGCGATAGTGTGGTCTATTCGATCCTCGCGCATGAATGGCCCGGCGTCCGCCGCAACATCGAACTGCTGATGGCCCGCTACGAAGGAGAGGCAGCATGACCGTCATCACTGACATTCCCGTCCGCAAGCCTGGCGGCGAGGAGACCACGCTGGCCGATCATGCCGGCCAGGTTCTGCTCATCGTCAACACCGCCTCCAAATGCGGCTTCACCCCGCAATATGCCGGGCTCGAGGCGCTGCACCGCCAGTATGCGGACCGCGGCTTCTCGGTGCTTGCCTTTCCCTGCAATCAGTTCGGCGCACAGGAACCGGGCGATGCGGAGGAGATCGCCAATTTCTGCGCGCTCACCTATGATGTGACTTTCCCGATCTATGCCAAGATCGACGTCAATGGCCCCAATGCCGCGCCGCTGTTCGATGCGCTGAAGCGCGCCGCGCCGGGCGTGATCGGCTCGAAACGGATCAAGTGGAACTTCACCAAGTTCCTCGTCGACCGGGCGGGCATGAAGGTGGAGCGGTTCGCGCCGACTACCAGCCCCGACGCGATCGGCCCCGCGATCGAGAAACTGCTGTAATCCGCCCCGGCGCCGGAAGCAGGCGCATCGGCGGCGGCACGGGCCGGGCCGGGCGGCGCAGGTGATCGAAAAGGCTGGCCATCACGAAACGGCCGGTGAGTCCCAGCAGCATCGTCACGCCGGTTCGGTGCGGGCGGGGGCGGCGCTGACCGCGCGTCTCGACCGGCGCCTGGTTTCGCGGGCGGGGGCGGGGGGGGGGGGGGGGGGGGGGCGGGCGCGCGGCCACTGCCGCGGCGCTGCCGCTCTGGTCGCGGCGATGCCAGACCACTTTGTGCCCGGCGGGGACTTCTTCCCATTCCTCGGCCCCGATCGCGCGGAGCAGGTCGTCGCCGCAACGGATGCACAATGAGAATTCGCTCTCTCCGCTGCGATGATGCGTCGTCATCGCGGCATGGCCGAGCAACCGGCAGCGCAGCGCGCCCATCAGCGGCGGACCGGGCGCGTGCGGCGCGAGCCGGCGCGGGGTGAATGGCGGTGCGCGACCTGCCAGTTGGCGAGTTCGCGGAACCGGCCTTCGGTATGCGTCACCGCGAGTTGCGGGTTCCAGATCTCGAAGCGGTCGCCCGCGCCCACGATCAGCGCCACGCTCTCGATCCGGCCGAGGTGGCGCATCACCGCCGGCAGCGTCAGCCCATGTTCGCTGCGCGGAGCGACTTCGACGATACCGAACAAGCGCCGCATCCGCTCGTGATGCTGCTGCCCGTCGCGGCCGGCATCTTCGTCGGCGATACGCCAACGCTCGGTGCGCGTGCGGATTTCCTGGAGATGCGATCTGGCATAGCCGACCAGGCACTGGTCGCGCTCATGCGTGGACAGAAACAACGGCTCTTCGGGCGCGGGGAGACCCAGCGCCCGGGCCATGCTGTCCGTCAGCAGGACATTGCCCTCTGCATCGACTTCGCAAAGCGTGCACCCGAGATACAGGGAACTCATTTTACCCCTTCCAACGCAACGAGTTACTCGTACCGTCCACAGGCTTATCCACAGGGTTAACGCACATCAACCAAAATTTGCGGACGAGGCGTTCAAATTGTGGGGTGGGCCGTTGGATTCCCGAGGCGGGACGGGTGCGTAGGCGCTTCCGGCGCCTCCGGGAAGAGGCGGCTGTTAAAATGGCGTTCATCGCAGAACGGGCATCGGCGATTGGGATCGGCTTGAACGGCGCGTGTGGGGCAACTAGAGGTGCCCCGAAAGCCCCCGCCCTTTCCCCGTTTAGGAGAGTTTCGCATGAACTTCGCTTCCAAGCTCGCGCTGGCCGCCGTGCTGTCGCTGGGCGCCACTGCGCTGACGGTGACCCCCGCCGCCGCGCAGAAGAAGAAGGACGACAAGAACGCGCCGGCCGCGAACCAGCTTCAAGTGAGCGACGAGTTCCGCAAGCCTGCCGCTGCTGCCGAAGCCGCGGTGAATGCCAAGGACTGGGCCGCCGCCGAGCCGCAGATTGTCGCCGCCGAAGCCGCGGCAAAGAGTGACGACGAGAAATTTTTCGCGGCCTCGATGCGCCTGCGGCTCGAACTGGGACGCGGCAACGAGGCGGCGCAGGTCGCGCCGCTCCAGGTGCTGGTGGCCAGCCCGCGCACCGCGCCGGATGCAGTCGGCCCCTATAATGCCCGTCTGAACTTCCTGCTCGGCAAGGCCGCCGCGTCGCAGAAGAAGCACGCCGATGTCATCAACTACATGACCAAGGCCCGCCAGTTCGGCGAGAAGAACGTCGACATCGCGCTGATGCTGGCGAATTCCTATGCCGCCACCGGCAAGAATGTCGAGGCTGCCGCCGAGGCGCGCAACGCCATCGAATTTGCCAAGTCGACCGGACAGAAGGCCCCGGAGGCCTGGTATCAGTTCGCCATTCCGAAGGTGACCGCCACCGGCAATCGCGAGGCGACCTATGACTGGCTCGCTTATTATCTGAAGGACTATCCGGCAGTTAAGAACTGGCGTTGGGCGATCGAAGTGCTCGGCCAGGGCGCAAAGGGCACGGATCGCGCCGCCAAGACCGAGCGCATCGATCTCTATCGCCTCCGCCGCATCACGAACTCGCTGGCCGATCGCGGCGATTATGCCGATTATGCCTATGCGGCGCAGTCCTCCGGCCTGCCCTGGGAAGCAATCTCGGTGATCGAGGAAGGCCGCAAGAACGGCAAGCTGCCGACGACCGATGCAGACGGCAACCGGACCTACACGGCGGCACAGGCAGGCGTTAAGAGCAGCCCGTCGCTCGACACGCTGGCCAAGCAGGGCGGCGTCGGCAACGCCGATGCGCTGCTCGCCGCCGGCGACAATGCCCGTGCGCTCGAACTCTACGACGCGGCGCTCGCCAAGGGCGGCGCGGATGCCAACGAGATCAACCTGCACCGCGGCATCGCGCTCCAGCGGCTGGGCCGCAAGGAGGAAGCGAAGACGGCATTCCAGGCGGTGAAGACCGGCCCCTATGTCAACGTCGCGCTGCTCTGGCAGGTCTCGCTCGACACGCCGCCGCTCAGCTGAGCGCGGCTTCGCGCCTAACAGGGAAGGGGCGGCAGCGATGCCGCCCCTTTTCATATCAGGTGACCGGCACGCCCGGCAGCGCCTTGGACGTCCGGATGGTGAGCGATGTCTTCACATGCTCGACGTTCGGTGCGGGGGTGAGCCGCGTCGTCAATATGTGCTGGAAGCTCTGCAGATCGGGTGCGACGATCTTCAGGATGAAATCGATCTCGCCGTTGAGCATGTGGCATTCGCGGACTTCGGGAATATCGGCCACCATCTGCTCGAACGCGCGCAGATCCGCTTCCGCCTGGCTCTTCAGGCTCACCATTGCGAACACGGTGAGATTATAGCCCAGCGCGGCCGGATCGAGCGCGGCGTGATAGCCGGTTATCGCCCCTTGCTGCTCCAGGGCCCGCACACGGCGGAGGCAGGGCGGCGCCGTCAGCCCAACGCGTTCGGCAAGCTCGACATTGGTCATGCGGCCATTATCTTGCAACAGGCCGAGGATCCGTACGTCGATGTCGTCGAATCGCATTTATGTTCCTTCTATCTTTTGATTCGTTTCCGTGTGTTGCGTTTAGACATAATATTATTACGCCGCAACGCAATTGTCCCACAATGCGACGTGCCGAAATCGACGGTTCCGAACGGACGTTTGCCGAGTTAAGGATTCGTTACGGCGCGCGTTTCGGCGCCGGGTAAGGGTGGGCACGCGTTGCGCTTCGACGATACATTGGAGACGGTGCTCGCCTCGGATCTGGGCTCGCCTTATGGCGTCCAGTCCGCTTGGCGCCAGCTCGTCGACCTGATCGGTCGCCGTCGTGCCGTCGCGGGCAATCGTGCGATGGGCGTGCTCCGCACGATTCGCGAATCCGTGCCGGTGCCGGTTCGCGCGGCCAGTGCCCGTGCGCTGGAACATGCTGCTCCGCCGCCGCCGCTGGTTCGTCTGTTCGCGCTGGACGAACTCCAGGTCGCGCTGCCGGTCTTGCGCAGTGCGCGGATGAACTCGGCCGAATGGATCCAGTTGCTGCCCGAGCTCGCGCCGGCTGCACGCGCGGTGCTGCGCAACCGGCGCGACCTCAGTCCCGTGGTGCGCCGCGCGCTCGAGAGCTTCGGCCCGATCGACTTCGTGCTGCCCGACGAGACCGTGAAGGAAGTGCCGGTCGAATCCGCCGCACCCGAACCGGAAGCGGTGGTCGAGCAAGTGGCGATCGACTGGGTCGAAGTCGTCGCCGCGCGCCCGGCCGAGCCGGCGCCGATCGAGATCGTGGCGGAGGCGCCCCGGCCCGAACCCGCCGAGGATATCGCCGATGACCTCCCCGAGCCCGTGGAAGCGGTATCGGAAACCGAGGGCAAGCCGCTCGTCTATTGGAGTTCCACCACCCCGCAGCGCCTGCCGGCGCAGGACGCGCCGCTCAACGCGTTGCTGGCCCGGCTGCCCGTGGCGAGCCCGGCCGTCGGAACGGCGAATGACCCGTCGTCCGATGCCCGTGAGCCGGACGATATGTCCGCCGAAGTGCCCCAGGCTCCTGTCGAGCTTGTCCCGGCGCCCGAACCCGTACCCGAGCCCGAAGCGCCGGCCGCTTTGCCTGAAGCCATGGCCGTTTCGGCGGAGGCGGAAGACCTTTCCTTCGTCGCGCTTGCCGGTCTTGCGCCGTCCATGACCGCTCAGGCAACGCAAGTGCTTGAGGAGCTCCAAAATCCGATCCGCCCGGTCCAATCCGGGACAGACGAGTCAGTCGATTCTGCCGAAGCGATTGCACCGCCGGAATCCGGGGCGCAGGATTCGGCCATGGAATATAGTGATGGCCTGGCCGCAGAAGTGCGGCAGATTGCGGCAGAAGCCGCGGGCGACGACGACGGCTGGTTTGAAATCGCCGACGTAGTTGCGCGCATCGACGCGTTCTGGCGCCATCGCGAGGAAGTGGGCCCGCAGGATCGGCCCGCGCCGCGTCCGGCTGACGATTTCCGCTTCGAAACCGATGCCAAGGGCATGATCCGCTGGGTCGATGGCGTGAGCCGTGCGCCGTTGATCGGCGTGTCGCTGGACAGCCAGGCTGCGCCCGGCGTGTCGGAGGCGTCGCGTGTGGATGGCGTTGCCGCGGGCGCCTTCCGGCGCCGTGCCGGCTTCTCCAATGCCCGTCTCTCCGTGGAAGGCGAATCGGATGCGGCGGGAGATTGGTTGATTTCTGCCATTCCGGTCTTCGATCCTGGCAATGGCCGTTTCACCGGCTATCGCGGCACCGCGCGCCGCCCGCGCGTCGATGAGCGTGCCGAGCCGGTGCGTGCCGCCACGGCGCCGGCGATGCCGGCGGATTCGCTTCGGCAGCTCGTCCATGAGCTGCGCACGCCCACCAACGCGATCGCCGGCTTCGCCGAGATGATCGAGGCGCAGATGCTCGGCCCGGTGGGCGATGCCTATCGCGATCGTGCCCAGGTGATCCGTTCCCAGGCGCGCGACTTGCTCGGTGCGATCGACGATCTCGATCTTGCAGCGCGGATCGACAGCGCCGCGCTTTCGCTCGTCCCCGGCCAGATCGCGCTTCGGCCGGTGCTCGCGACGATTGTCGACGATCTCGCGCCGCTTGCCGAGTTGCGCGGCTCGGTGATCGCGCTGCCGGTCGCCGATCTTTCCGTCATCGGTGATCGCCGCGCGGTCGAGCGGCTGCTGGCGCGCCTCCTTGCCACGCTCGTGTCTGCCAGCGGGCAGGGCGAACGGATCGGCGTGCACATGGCGCTGGAGGCTGCCGAGACGGTGTCGATCACGATTGATCGTCCCCAGGCGCTTGCCGATTATCCGGGCGATTCGGTGCTCGATATCGATGACGAGCGCGAAGATATGACGTTGCTCGGCACGGGATTCGCGCTGCGGCTCGCGCGCAATCTCGCGCGCGAACTGGGTGGCGCGCTCGTCATCGGTCCGGAAAGCTTGACTTTGCGGCTTCCGGCGGCCGTAAACGAACAAGTGGGCCAGGCACATCTAAGCTGAAGTGGGGAGCGGCGCTCCAGATCGCGGCGGTTATCGCGTACCCGCGCCCGATCCGCGCGCGCGCCTGCACTGGCCGGACGATTTCGGCACCCGTTTCACGATCTTCGTGGACACAGAGGAAGAGTTCGACTGGGGCGCGCCGCTCAGTTCGGAAGCGGACGGGACTCGTCACATGGCCGCGCTGCCGCCGGTCCATGCCCGGTTCGCCGCCGCCGGCGTGCCGCTCACCTATCTGGTCGACTATCCGATCGCGACTTCGCCGCTTGCCGTCGACGTGCTCCGCGAGGTCCTGAAGGATGGCCGTTCGGCGATCGGCACGCAGCTCCATCCCTGGGTCAATCCCCCGCACCTGGAGGACGTGAACGGTTTCAACAGCTTCACCGGCAATCTCCCGATCGATCTGCAGCGCGCCAAGCTGACCGCTCTCACCGATGCGGTGGAGCGTGCCTTCGGGCGTCGTCCGCTCGTCTATCGGGCCGGCCGCTATGGGATCGGACCCGAGACGCCGGCGCTGCTCGCCGATCTCGGCTACCGGATCGATAGCTCGATGCGTTCCGCCTATGATTATTCCGCGGAGGGCGGACCCGATTTTCTCGCGGTGCCCAATCACGCTTTCCGCCTGGGCGAGGTGATCGAATTGCCCTTCACCACCGTGTTCACCGGCCGCATGCGGCGGGGCGGGGCCGGGCTGCACCGCAGGCTGGGCCGCCTCCCGCACGGGATCGGGATCGCCTCGCGCCTGGGCCTGCTCTCGCGCGTATCGCTCACGCCCGAGGACATGCCGCTTGGTGAGGCCAAGGAAGCGATTCGCGTTGCCGTGGGCGAAGGGCTGGGGCTGCTCAACTTCGCCTTTCATTCGCCTTCGGTGGAGCCCGGCCACACGCCCTATGTGCGCGACGAGGCCGATCTCGCAGCGTTCCTGCGCTGGTGGGACGAGGTGCTCGCCCTGCTCGACCGGCTGGGCGTGCGCCCTGCATCCGTGGATCAGATTGTCGCAGCGACTTGCGGCCCGGCCTGAGGTTCCGCTAGGGCCGGTTTGCTGGGGGCCTGTAGCTCAATTGGTTAGAGCTGGCCGCTCATAACGGCTAGGTTGCGGGTTCAAGTCCTGCCGGGCCCACCAGCGGCGGTCTTGTGTCCGGTGCGTCTTGCGCCTAGGGCCGCAATCCGCGTCGGGGAGTGGCGCAGTCTGGTAGCGCGCCTGCTTTGGGAGCAGGATGTCGCAGGTTCGAATCCTGTCGCCCCGACCATTTCCCAATTTTCAGGCCCTGTCGGTTTCCATGGCGGTGCGGGCCGGGCCGGGATCGGCCTTGCCGTCGAGCGCGCGTTGCAAGGCTTCGCGGTCGAGCCGGCCTTCCCAGCGCGCCACGACGATCGCGGCCACGGCGTTGCCGACGAAGTTGGTCAGGCTGCGGCACTCGCTCATGAAGCGATCGACGCCGAGGATCAG
>JAAGWI010172492.1:0-31994 GCA_012274505.1 Galium porrigens var. tenue
CGGCCGCCTGGTATCGCCAGCAGGGGGCGCTCTAGGTTGAGAACCCAAACAAGTATCTGATTTCTTTCGTCATCCCCGCGCAGGCGGGGGTCCAGGCCAAGCGCGGATTGCGCGTGGCCAAGCCCTGCGCTCTCCGGGGAGCGCTCGCGTGATGGCATCGATATCCTACGCTACCCTGGATCCCCGCCTGGGCGGGGATGACGGGGTTTGCTGATTGAGTCGTGCCCCTGGTCGGTTCGGCAGGCGGACAAACGAAGAGGCCGGGCATCGCTGCCCGGCCTCTTCGTTTTCAGCCCGTCCGCTGGTTCAGCGGGCGCCCATGGTGCTGGCCGCGAGCCGGTGCATCAGCCCGCGCAGCGTGGGATAATTGGCCTTGTGATAGGCCGACGCCTCCTCAAGCGCGGCGGAAAGGCGGCGATGCGCCTCGTTCAGCGCATGATAGGGCAGGCTCGGCAGCAGATGGTGCAGGGCATGGTAGCGCAGGCCGATCGGCGCCCAGAGATAGGCGAAGAAGCCCGGCGTCGGCACGTTGACGCTGTCCAGATACTGGGCGGTGACGGTGAGCGGCTCGCCATCATTCTCCCAAAGATGGGCCACGAGCGTGCGGACCTGGTTGATCACCGCCACCCCCGCGATCACCACGAGATAGATACCGAAGGCGCGCAACGGGATCACGCTCGTCGCGACCAGGGCGAGCAGCGCGATCGAGAAGACGCTGGCGCCCAGTTCCTGCCAGAACCACTGGGTCCTGAGCTCGCCCTCGGGCTCCCGGCGCTCGAAGGCCGGATTGATCTTGAGGCCCGAATATTTGGCGACGACGACGCGGCGCAGCTTCGGGAACATCGCCGAGAGCGGTGCCAGCACGGCGAAGCGGATCAGCATCGCGACCGGCAACAGCATGGCGGCAAGCAGGAACACCGGCAGCGTCCAGGGCTTCATCAGCGCGAGCGGCAGATATTCGGGATCCTCGACCGTGCCGTAGCGCGTGCGGGCATGGTGAAGATTGTGCACGCCCTCATAAGTGAAGCTCGGCACCAGGATCGGAATACCGACCAGCAGGTTCCAGCCGAGCCGGAAATTGGGGAGCAGCGCGTGCTTCACATGCGTCAGCTCGTGGATGAACAGGCTGGCGCGATAGAGCGCGAGCACCGCCACCACGCCGGCGGGCACCGCCAGCAGCACCGAGGGGGCGAGGATGGTCGTGGCGAGCGCGGCATAGCCGATGCCGGCCGAAAGCAGCATGTCGGTCCAGTAGATGCGCGGATTGGGCGCATGCAGATCGCGCGTGAGTTCGGCCGCGGCGCGCAGCATCGCGCGATCGTCGGGCACGCCGGAAAGCTTGATACGCGCACTGGCCGGCGTCGTCACCGGCGCATCGTCGTGAACCTTGAGGGCAAGCGATTTCGTCATGATGTCCGCCATTGGCCTCAGATAGTGGCTTTATGGTGGCATTCCAGCGGTTAGGCGTGTCCCTCCCGCCGCAATTGCCGCGCTTGACACTGGCCCCCTGGCGAAGGACTGCATTGCGCTGAATCAAACCAACAGAAGGGCTCTTCCCTTGCCCAGCGGCCCCCTCAGCATCCGTCCCGTCTCGTCCAAGCGCGACACCAAGCAGTTCATCGAGATCGCCTATCGCCTGAACGGCGACGACCCGAACTGGGTCGCGCCGCTGCGTGACGAAGTGGCGGCGACGATCAGCCCGAAGAAGAACGGCTGGTTCAGCCATGCCGAGGCACAGCTGTTCCTCGCCGAACGCGACGGCGAGCCGGTGGGGCGCATCTCAGCGCATATCGACTTCCTGGCGCTCGAGATGCCGCCTGAACAGGGCTTCGGCCCGGGTACCGGCTTCTGGGGCATGTTCGAGGCCGAGGACCAGAATGCCGCCAAGGCACTGATCAACGCGGCCGAAGACTGGCTGCGCGGCAAGGGCATGACGCGCGCCCTCGGCCCGGTCAGCCTGTCGATCTGGGAAGAGCCCGGCCTGCTGGTGAAGGGGCATGACCATTCCCCCACCGTGCTGATGGGCCATCATCCGGCGCGCTACCAGCAATGGATCGAAGCGGCCGGCTACACCGAAGCCAAGAAGCTGCTCACCTATGAGCTTGACGTGAGCAAGCGCTTCCCCCCGCTGGTCAACCGCATCGTCGAGAATGGCGAGAAGAACCCCCGGATCCGCATCCGCAAGGTCAACAAGGCAAAGTTCGCAGAGGAAGCCGCGATCATCCTCGCGATCCTCAACGACGCATGGTCCGACAATTGGGGCTTCATCCCGCTGACCCAGCCCGAGATCGACGATGTCGGCAAGAAGCTGAAGCCGCTGGTGTTCGAGGATCTGATCATGATCGCCGAGCTGGACGACGAGCCGGTGGCGTTCATGGTCACCCTGCCCGATCTCAACGAAGTGCTGAAACCGCTCAAGGGCGCGCTCCTCCCCTTCGGCTGGGCAAAGCTGCTGCTGTGGCTCCGACGACCCAAGGCCCGCACGATGCGCGTGCCGCTGATGGGCGTGGTGAAGCGGTTGCAGTCTTCCCGCATGGCGAGCCAGCTCGCCTTCATGATGATCGAGTATATCCGCCGGGCGGCGGTGGCCAATTATGGCGCGAGCCGTGGCGAGATCGGCTGGATCCTCGACGACAACCAGGGAATGAACGCGATCGCCGACGCGATCGATTCCCGGGTGAACCGCGAATACGCGATCTACCAGAAGCCGCTCTGAAGACAGCCGCCGAGGGCAACGCGGCCCACTCCCCAGAGGGATCGGGGGAGCAGGCCGGTACCGGCCGGCACCGGCTGGGAGGTCACGCAGCGGCGGCGACGTTGCACTGAGAACCGCCGTACGCGCCCTCCCGGGAGCTCAACGCTGCTTCATCGCCTCGATGGGATCGACACCGAGATCGAGCCACTCGCCGCGCGTGCGGCAATCGCGCTTGAGGATCCGCGAACCGGTCGTCTCGGTATTCATGCAGTATTTGCGGGTATCGGCCTTGGCCGACCGCCCCTGTTCCTGTTCCTGCTTGGGCTTGGCCGGATCGTTCCCGGCAGCGGCTGCCGGAGAAACGGCCCCGGCAGCGAAGGCGACACCTGCCAGCATGGCGGCGGCAGTGGCGAAGACGGACTTGCGGGTCATGGCTGAAATTCCTCTATTCATTCGGGGTTGGCGAACGGCGCAGCGCGGTCGGCGCGCTCGGCCCGTCCGCCGGAAAGGCAGCGGACGATCCGCTCAGTTCTTCCGGACTTCCTTGGCCGGATCGATGCCGGTGCGGGCAATCCACTCGGCGCGGGTATGGCATTCGCGCTTCGGCATCATCGTGCCGGTCGTCACCCCCTGGACGCAGTAGCGCTTCTGCATCGCCGCTTCCGACTGGTCGTCGGCCTGCTTGGCCGCCTTGGTCGGATCATCGGCGCGGGCGAGCGCAGGCGACACTGCGCCGGCGACCAGGGTGACGGTGGCGGCAATCGCCAGGAAAGCGGACTGGATGGGCTTGCTGTTCATATCCTCAACTCCTCTACTCGCAGACATGACAGGCGCTCCTTCCCGCCTGTGCCTCATGCTTCGCAATCCGCGTGCCAAGTTTCAGAGTCATGTAAATTCAAACACTTAGCCGTTTATGACGCCGTGATGACGTGCCATAACACAGCAATACACACCAGATTTTGGGATTTGCCCGGGATGCGCGTCCGGAAGCGGACACCGCTCCTGTCCGGAAACGGCCAGTCTAGCGGAGGCTGACCCAGGTGGGCGCGTGATCGCTGGCCTTCTCGCGGCCGCGATATGCCTTGTCGACGCCGGCACCGAGGAACCGGTCGGCCGCGATCGGGCTCAGCAGCAGATGATCGATGCGAAAGCCCGCGTCGCGCTGCCAGGCGCCGGCCTGATAGTCCCCGAAGGTCCAGATGCCGCCGCCGGGAAAGCGCGTGCGCAGCGAATCGGTCCAGCCCTGCGCCAGCAACGTGCGATAGCGTTCGCGGCTCTCGGGCTGCATCAGCGCATCGCTGGCCATGGCACGAACCGAGAAGGTGTCGTCGTCATTGGGGATGACGTTATAGTCGCCGGCGAGCACTACCGGCCGCTCTTCCGCGAGCAGCGTTCGCGCGCGATCGGCGAGGCGCTCCATCCATTTCAACTTATAGTCGAATTTGGGGCCCGGCTGCGGATTGCCGTTGGGCAGGTAGATGGACGCGACGACGAGATCGCCGATCTCGGCCTCGATATAGCGGCTGTGCGCGTCCTCCGGATCGCCTTCCAGCCCGCGCTGGCGTTCGACCGGCTGCTGGCCCCTTGCGAGCACCGCGACGCCGTTGAACCCCTTCTGCCCGTGCCACACGGCACCATAGCCGGCCGCTTCGATCTCCTTCACCGGCAAGGTTTCGTCGGCGCCCTTCAGCTCCTGGAGGCAAACCACGTCCGGCTGCTGCTCCGCGAGATATTCGAGCAGGCGCTCCATGCGCGCCTTGATGCCGTTGACATTGTAGGTGACGATCTTGGGCAAGGGGGTCTTCCGCTCAGACCGAGAAGCTGGTGCCGCAGCCGCAACCCGAAGCCGCGTTGGGATTCAGCACGGTGAAATGCGCGCCGCCGAGATTGTCGACGAAATCGACGTTCGCGCCGCGCACGAGGTCGAGGCTGACCGAATCGACGACAAGCCGAACCCCGTCCAGCTCGGCGACTTCGTCGTCGCTCTCCACTGCATCCGCGAAGCCGAACTTGTACTGGAAGCCCGAACAGCCCCCGCCCTCCACCGACAGGCGCAGGATCGCAGGCTTGTCCTGCTTGGCCGCAATCGCCGCGACACGCGCGGCGGCGGCGGGAGTCAGGCCGATCTCGGGCTGGGTCAGCGTTGCCATGGGCTGGAGATAGTAGCGCGTGCGCCGCGAGGCAATGCATCAGGCGGCAGCGATGGACGCGACCTACCGCTCCTCCCAGGCGAAGTCGTAGAAGACGCGGAGACGATTGCCGTCCGGATCCGAGGCGAAGAACTCATAGAGCTTCCAGGGCCTCGCCTCGGGCGGGCCTTCGATGCCGGCGCCCCGTTCCTGCCATTCCGCATGAAGCGCATCGACTGCCGCCCGGTCGTTCAAATTGAGCCACAGCACCAGCGGCGGAGCGTTGCCGATAGGCGCGCGATAGGCGGCGTTGCTCAGGAACATCCGGCTATCCCCGCGTGACACGCCGGCGAGGCCCAGCGCCTCGTCCGACCAGTCGATCGTGAAACCCAGCCGGTCGCGATACCAGGCCAGCGCCGCGGCCAGATCGGCGACCGGGACTTCGGGGCACGCAGCCGGGAAATTCATCGGCCGCTCAAGGATTCGCGACAGCCGCCGGCACTCAGGGCCGCCAACGATCCGAGCGGGAATTCCGGATGACGCATGCCTTCCCCCGACGACCAGCCTGCCCGCAGCCTATCCGGAAATGCGCACCATGTCTGCGGGAGATCGGCGTTGGTCCGGAGAGTGCGGCTGGCCCCGGGAGTGCAAATGAAAGGGGGCCGCCTACACGGGCAGCCCCTCTCCTCTCCCGACTCAAATCCGCTGCTTACTTGTTCGACGCCGGACCGCCGACACCGCCGGCCACGCGATCCTGCACAGCGACCAGATACTCGCCGGTCTGCAGGAACGGGATCGGGTTCACTGCCTTGCCGTCGACACGCACTTCGTAGTGAAGGTGGCTGCCGGTCGAACGGCCGGTCGAGCCCATAAGGCCGATCAGCTGGCCGCGCTTCACGCGGCTATTGTCGGCGACGAGGATCTTCGAGAGATGGCCGTAGCGGGTCTCGATGCCGCGGCCATGATTGATCTGGACGAGATTGCCATAACCGCCCTGGCGACCCGCATGGCTGATGACGCCGTCGGCCGTCGCGTAGATCGGAGTACCGAGCGCACCGGGAATGTCGACGCCGGCATGCATCGCGGCGGTGCCGCGGAACGGATCCGAGCGGACACCGAAGTTCGACGTGAAGGTGAGCTTGTCGACCGGCTGCATCGACGGGATCGAGATCACCGTCTGCTCGAGCATGTCGAGCTTCTTCCAGGTGACGAACAGCGCCCGGAACTGGGCGTCGGCAGCTTCGGCCGAGGCATCGCTGCCGCTGGCATTGTCGTTGTCGACCGGCTCATAGGGGCCGCCCATCGCCGGCACCTTTACATAGCGCTCGGGCGAGAGGCCGAGCCGGCGGAGCTCGCCGGCGGTCTGGTTGTAACGGGCCTCGCCGGCGGCGCGGGCCTTGCCCGCCATCGCCACCTGGCGCGCCTCGACCTGCTTGAGCGGCGCCAGGACTTCGCTGGCCACGGCACTGGTGCGCGCCGACGTGCTGGGGAGCGGCTGCTCGATCACCTTGCGATCGCCCTTGCCGGTGAGCGTCGCACTGATCAGCGCCTGATGCTGCTCGACACGGGCGGCCTGGAGACGCGCGGCCTCCTTGGCGGCGGCGACATCGGCCTGCATCTTCTCGACCTGCTCGCGCATCTGGGCGACCTGCGCTTCCGGCGAAGCGGGCGTGCCGGTCACGCCGCTGATCGCGATCGCGCCCACTGCGGCCTGGGCCACGCCATAGGCCGAGAACAGCACGGTGACGGTGGCGACACCGGCGAGCAGCGCCTGGGTGTGCCCCGCGACACTGAAACGCTTCAGATCGCGGCCGTCATGGAAAATAAAATCACGGGTAGTGAAAAAAGCACGGAACCGCTGGGCAGCGGTAGCGGTTTTGGTGTTCGACGCCTTGGCCATGATTCCCCGGCAGTTTCATGGAAGTCAGCACCGAAACGCGACCCGGCCGCCGTACTTCAATTGTCACATGTCGCAGGAAGCAGCCCCTCCGCCTCTGGACGCTGGCTTGTGGCCCGAGGAATCAGTTCACCGCAAGAGGTTGGTAATAATCGCGGGACAAACCGGCTGAGTTGCGCGCCGAGTCGTTGAACGGAGGCTTAAGCAAACCGCGGAAATGGCGGGTCACCAGCGCGTGCCAGGTTGTTTCGGGCACGAAACCGCTTTCGCGACAGGCCGATTCGAACCAAGTGGTTCCGGCGCGAACGTGCCGGACCTCATCGTTCAGGATCCGTGTGAGGATACGTGCGGTAACCATATCATCCGCCGCCACAAACCGCTCGATCGTGGCCGGCGTCACATCGAGCCCGCGCGCCTCCAGCACCATCGGCACCACTGCCAGCCGGGCGAGCGGATCATGCGCCGTCTCGGCCGCCGCGTCCCACAGACCGTCATGCGCGGGCATGGCCCCATAGTGACTGCCCAGGTTTCGCAGCCGCCGGTCGAGCAAGGCGAAATGCATCGCTTCGTCGCCGCCCACCTGCATCCAGTCGTCAGTGAAGCCGCGGGGAAACCGCCCGCCGAAACGCCCCGCCGCATCGAAGGCCAGGTCGATCGCGGCGAACTCGATATGGGCGAGCGCATGGATCAGCGCGATCCGCCCGCGCTCGGACCCACCCTTGCCGCGCTTGGGCATGCAATTGGGCGGAAGCAGCTCCGGCTTGTCGGGGCGCGCGGGGCGATCGGGCATCGCCATGTCGAATTCGAAGGCCAGCCGCCCCAGCCGCCAGTCACGCGCGGCGGCGCGGGCGGCCTTTACCTTGTCGGCCGGCGCCGCGGCGGCGAGCACCGCGCGGCAGGCCTCCGCAACGCTTCTCACCGCGCCTGCATTTCCTTGATCGATTCGAGCACGTCCACCGCATGGCCGGGCACGCGCACCCGGCGCCACGCGCGGAACAGCCTGCCCTCGCCATCGAACAGGAAAGTCGAGCGATCGATGCCCATATAGCGCTTGCCGTAGAGCTGCTTCTCCACCCAGACTCCGAAAGCCTCCATCGCCTTGCCTTCGGTATCGGTCGCGAGCGGAACGGTGAGGTCGTATTTGTTGATGAACTTCTGGTGCTTGATCGGCGGATCCTTGGAAACGCCGAGCACGTCGGCGCCCAGCGCCTCGAACTCCGGCAGCAGCGCCGAGAAATCCTGCGCTTCGCGCGTGCAGCCCGAAGTATCGTCCTTGGGATAGAAATAGAGGACGAACGGCTTCCCCGCCTTGTCCGCGAGCGGGATCGTCTCGCCCTCGGTCCCGTCGAGATCGACCGCGGGAATCTTGTCGCCTTCCTCGATAGCCATCTTCTTCTCCTCAGGCCGGGCCGCGCACCGCCGCCCAGCAATCGCGGACCTCCTGCCGGGTCCGGTCAAGCTGCGCAACCACCTCGTCCCAGCTGCCGAGTTCGAGCGCACGGGCAATCAGCGCCTGGATGGCGAAGCCCGGCGGCTGCGCATCGGGCGCGACGAGCCGCATGGTGACGAGCAGCCGGGTCAGGAAATCATGCGCCGGACGCATCGTGGCGGGCAACAGCCCCTGTGCCGCCAGCGCATCGATCGCCGGCCCAAGCCGCGGCTCGAAGCCGGCGCGGTGGACGAGCTGGGTCACGTGCACCGCGAACTCCAGATCGACCAGCCCGCCATCCAGCAGCTTGGCGTCGAGCGGCCCCTTGGGCGGCTTGTGCGCCGCCATGTCGGCACGCATCCTCGCTGCCTCCGCCGCAATGTCGCGGTCCGGCCTGGCGCCGCCGAGCACGGTATCGATGATCGCCTGCACCTTCGCGCGCGCTTCCTGCGAACCATAGACCGGGCGGGCGCGCGTGAGCGCCATATGCTCCCATGTCCATGCATCCTCGCGCTGATATTTCTCGAAGCCGTCGAGCGACACGACCAGCGGCCCCTGGGCTCCCGAGGGGCGCAGCCGCGTATCGACTTCGTAGAGCGGCCCGGCGGGGGTGGGCACCGAGAGCGCCGCGGTCACGCGCTGGCCGAGCCGGTTGTAGTACGTCACCGCGCCGAGCGGCTTGGCACCGTCGCTCTCCGCCGAATAATCGCCGGTGAAGAGATAGACCAGGTCGAGATCGGAGGCATGGGTAAGCGCCTGCCCGCCCATCCGGCCGAGCGCCAGGATCACCAATTCGCTGCCCGGCACCACCCCATGGCTGCGGGAGAATTCGGCTATCGTCGCGGCGGCCAACGTCCCGATCGCGGCCTCGGCGATCCGGGCATAGCCGGTGGAGACTTCGAGCGGATCGCTCGTCCCCGCGACGATCTGCGCGCCCAGCGCGAAACGCTTCTCGTTGACGAAGCGCCGGACGAATTCGAGCTGGAACTGATAGTCCGAGCCCGGTTCCCAGCGGCGCATTCCGGCAGCGAGCGCCTCGATATCGGGGACCGGCGCCAGCGCAGTCGCGTCGATCAGCCCGTCGAGCAGTTCCGCGCGGCGGCCCAGTTGCTCGGCGAGAGTGGGTGCCAACGCCAGGATCGCTCCCAGCAACTGGGCAAGGCCGGGCTGGGCTTCGAGCAGGCGGAAGAAATTGATCGCGCTGGGCAAGCGCGAGAGCATCGCATCGAACCGCGTGATCGCATGCACCGTGTCCGGCGCGCGGGAAAAGGCGTCGATCAGACCGGGCAGCACCGCTTCCAGCGCTTCCCGGGCGGCGGGCGTGCGCAGTGCCGGATAGGTACCGGCGCGCCACCCCTGGACGATCCGCGCGGCACCGTCCGGCCGTTCGAACCCGGCCGCGCCGAGCTTCGCCTCGAGCGGGACGCTCTCGTTCGGCAGCCGCTCCTCCTCCTCATCCGCCAGGCTGTCATAGATCTCGCCGACGCGGATGACATGCGGCCTGAGCAGGTCGGTGAGCGCGGCGCCGTCCGCCAGGCCATGCAGCCGGGCGACATTGTCGAGCGAGTCCGGATTTTCGGGCAGCTGATGCGTCTGGCGATCGTCGACCATCTGCAGCCGGTGCTCGATGGTGCGCAGCGCGACATAGGCCCGGGTGAGATCCTGCGCCTCATCGCGCCCGATCCGCCCCGCTTCCGCCAGTGCGGCAAGCGCGTCTCGGGTGGCGGGCGCCCGCAGCGACGGCTCGCGGCCGCCATGGATGAGCTGGTGGATCTGGGCGAAGAACTCCACCTCGCGGATGCCGCCCCGCCCCCGCTTCAGATCATAGCCGGGACCGAACGCCTGGGCCTGCGAATAATGGTCGCGGATGCGACGGCTGATGTCGCGGATCTTGCGGATCGTGCCGGTGATGAGCGCACGGCGCCATACGAAGGGACGGATCGCGTCGAGGAAATAGCCGCCGAGCCCGAGATCGCCGGCACAGGCGCGGGCGCGAATGAAGGCCGCGCGTTCCCAGGGCAGCGCCTGGCTCTCGTAATAGGAGATCGCCGCCTCAACCGGCAGCACGATCGGCGTCACTTCCGGCGAGGGGCGCAGGCGCAGGTCGACGCGCAGCACATAGCCATCGCCATCGCGCGCCTGGAGCAGCTCGACCACGCGGCGCCCGATCCGCACCGCCGCTTCCTGCACGTCCTCGCGCGGGCGGCAGGGCAGGATCTGGGGATCGAAGATCAGGATCGGATCGATATCCGACGAATAGTTGAGTTCACGGCTGCCCTGCTTGCCGAGCGCGATCGCGGCGAAACCGCGCGGCTCGGCATCGGGGGTGCGCTCCAGAATCGCTGCGCGGATCGCGCGATCCAGCGCCTCGTCGGCGAAATCGGTGAGAAGATGCGTGACGGTGGTGAGGTCGAACCGGCCGGAAAGATCGCCCAGCGCGACGAGGAGCGCGAGCCGGCGCCGCTCGATACGCAGCCGCGCGCCCTCTCCCATGTCGCCGGCAACCGCCCGCGCGGCCGCGCGAGGATCCGCAAGGGCAGCATCGAGACCGGCGACGAGTTCCGTTTCGCGCACCAGCAGGTTGTCGAGGACGGGCGCATGCGCCCGCGCCCGCGCTACGGCATCAGCGAGATCGGCGGAGGGAAGAGTTTCAGTCACGGAATCGGCCACCTGCGAAACGGTGCATTGCAAAAAGTCAAGCAACAAAAGGGGAATTGAATTGTTCTAGCAACATGAACCAGACGAATTCAGCCTCGGCCAGCGAAGCCCGGCAGCCCGCATATCGGGTCGAGGCTCCGCGCGCCAGCGATGCGATCGCTCTGGCGCTGCGCGATGCCTATGCACGCGACACGGGATTGCCGGACGACATGGCGGCGATCCTCCGCCGGCTCAACCGGCCCTGCTGAGCTTCACGTCTCCGGCATGAGGAAAGGCCGCGCCCCCCAGGGGAACGCGGCCTGAATTTCTTGCGGGGAATCCCGCCCTATTTGCCCGAGAGATCGCCGCGATCGCGGCTGAGCTCGTCGACCTCGCCCATGATCGTATCGAGTGCCGTCTTGCCTTCGGCAGTGCCGGGCTCGATGCGCCGCGAGGGCAATTGGCCTTCGCTGAGCAGGTGCTCGAGCGCGACGCGCCCGCGTGCCACGCGGCTCTTGATCGTGCCCACGGCGACCTGGCAGATCTCGGCCGCCTCCTCATAAGCGAAGCCGCCCGCCCCCACGAGGATCAATGCCTCGCGCTGCGGCTGGGGAAGATGGAGCAATGCGCGCTGCATGTCCGAAAGCTCGACGTGCCGGTCCTGGCTCGCCGGCGCGGCGAGCAGGCGGTCGGCGACCAGATCGTCCCATTCGCCCTTGAAGCGCGCGCGGCGCATCTGGCTGAGATACAGGTTGCGCAGGATGATGAAGGTCCAGGCCCGCATGTTGGTGCCGGCCTGGAAGCGCTTGCGCGCGGCCCAGGCCTTGAGCAGCGTCTCCTGCACCAGGTCATCCGCCAGGTCGCGGCTCCCCGAGAGCGAGCGGCCAAAGGCGCGCAGATGCGGGATGACCATCGCGAGCTGCTTCTTGAACTCGGGGTCCGAGAGCGAGATGTGCTCCTGCGGCGCCTCGGTCCCCTTGTCCTCGGGCTGTTCGGACTGACTCATTCGATCCCGCTTTTTTGCGTGGGCCGCGTGGAAGCGGCCTGTTCCAGAGATAGGCTTGGTGTCCGCGATTGCCAGCATATTCACGCCGTCCGCGGTCAGAGGAGAATGATTACGGCAAACGCGAGGATAACCAGCACCAGGCCGAAGCCCAGCACATAGCGCGTCATGTGCGGCGTGGCGCCGGCGCGGGCCTGCTCGGTGTCGAGATGGATGGTTTCATCGTTCTCAGCCATGCCATCTAAAACCCGCGAAAACCGTTTTGGGTCCGTATCAGCTGGAACCCGCGCCGGATTTTTCGCGAAAGATCAGGCCGGCACGGTCGCCTGGTCGAAGAACAGCGCCTGGCTGATCGTCGTCTTCACGGTTTCCCGCTGGAACGGCTTGGTGATCAGGAAGGTCGGCTCCGGCCGCTCGCCGGTGAGCAGCCGCTCGGGGAAGGCCGTGATGAAGATCACCGGCACCGAGAATTCGGCGAGAATGTCCTTCACTGCATCGATGCCCGAGCTGTCGTCGGCGAGCTGGATGTCGGCGAGCACCAGGCCCGGCCGATCCTCCATCGCCAGCGCAACGGCCTCGTCGCGAGTGACCGCCACCCCGGTCACTTCATGACCGAGATCACGCACGATCTGCTCCAGATCCATCGCGATCAGCGGCTCGTCCTCGATGATCATCACTCGCGTGCGCGTCTGGCGCTCGATCTCGGCCACGGCCTCGCCCACCAGCTTCTGCACCTGTCCTGCATCCTCTTCGATCAGATAGCCCGCATCCTCGATGCTGAAACCCTCGACAGTGGTGAGCAGCAGCGCCTGACGCGACAACGGCGTGAGGCGCGCCAGCCGCTTGCGGGCGATCGCCTCATTTTCGTTGGCGGCATCGTCGACGGCATCGTCTTCCTCGAGATGCGTCGACTGCCAGATCGCCTGGAAGGTGCGGTACAGCCCGAGCCGGGGATCGACTTCGCGGGGAAACTGATCCGGCGCCGCGACGATCGCCTCGAGCGCCGCGCGCACATAGCGATCGCCATCGGCCTGGCTGCCGGTGAGCGCGCGCGCATAGCGGCGGAGCAACGGAAGATGCGGCGCGAGTTGCTGTCCAAGCGACATGGTCGAACTATTCTCCTACGAGTACGGAACGGATTGTTTCATCCCCGTTCCGAGCTATTGCAATCCTCATTCGTGCCACCCGAAGGAGCCCCTCCCCGGATATTGCATCGCCTGTGGAACAAACGACGCGCTATTTGGTTTCATGGCAGATGCTGCGTAGTGTTGCCGCTCAGCCGCCGGCCCCATGCGACCGGTGGCTTTCGTTCAATTCCGGAAGTTGCATCCGGAACAGGTCGCTTTTAGTCCGGGCCGCGGGTAACGCCACGGCGCAGGGGGGAATTGGTGCGTTCCGCGGATGAGAAAATGAAAAAGCCGCCCAAATCCGATGGCGGGAAGGAAACCGGTCGCCCCGGTCGCAATGTCGGCGTCGCGCTGCGCCAGGCCTATGACGAGGCCTTGGGCGAAGCCGTTCCCGATGATCTGCTCGACCTGCTGAAGAAGCTCGACTAGTCCGGAGTCCATGGACATCGCCGATGAAGAACCGCGCGCCAGGATTCGTCCGGCCGCGGCGCTGGTGCAATTGCCCACCGGCGCCAAGGTCTTCCTCTATCTGATCGTCTGCCTGCTGCCGCTGCCGTTGATCGTCTTGTTCACCACGTTGCAGAGCACGCGAAACGCAGACACCGAAGCGCGCGCCCGGCTGGGCGCCGCCGCCAGCGAGAGCTCCAGCGTGCTGCGCGACATACTGGTCAACCATGTGAGCCAGCTCGCCGACGCCCTGGCCGCACTGGAAGCGAACCCGCACGACGTTCCGGCCTGCACGCGGCTGGCCGGTACCTTCGCCACTACCGCGGGCGCGCGCTTCTCGATCACGGACAGCGAGGGCCGGGTCATTTGCGGTCAGCGGTTCCGCGCGGAGGACAGGGCCGGGCTCCAGCACCGCCAGGTGCGGACCGTACTCGAGGACGACGGCATGACGCTGCGCATCGGGGGCAGGACGGGCAGCACCGCCACGGCATTCTATTCCAAGGCGACGCTCGCCGCAGTGACACAGCCCAGCGGCTTCGTTCCCGAATATGGCGCGGCGCTGGTGCAGCATGGAGAGCGGCTGGTGCTGCGCAGGCTCGAGGGCGCCGGACCGCTCGACCGCCGCGAGACCATTCCCAGCGACCTGGGCATCGACGGGCTCAAGCTCGAGATGTCGATGCTGGGTACGCCGATCACCTCGCCGATGATCATCAACACCGTGGTGCTGGTGCTGATGTGGCTCGCCGCGGCGGGAATCAGCTGGTTCGTAGTCGACATTCTCCTGATCCGGCCGCTCCGGCGCCTGCGCGCGAGCGTCGGCGCCTATCAGCCGGGCGAAGTCATCGACATCAAGCGCTTCGGCGACATGCCCGCCGCCGAGATCCGCGAGCTGGGCGACACGTTCCGCGAAATCAGCCGGACCGTGAAGGAGCACGAGGCCGACCTGGCGGAAGGCCTGGTCCGCCAGACCAAGCTCACCCGCGAAGTCCATCACCGCGTGAAGAACAACCTCCAGGTGATCGCCAGCCTGATCAACTTTCATGCACGCAGCGCCAGGAGCGAGGAAGCGAGCGAAGCCTATGCCTCGATCCAGCGCCGGGTGGACGCGCTCGCGGTGGTCCATCGTCACCATTATGCCGAGCTGGAGGAAAATCGCGGGCTCGACCTGCGCTCGGTGATCGGCGAGCTCGCCGCCAATATCCGCGCCACCGCTCCCGAGCGCGCCCAGGGGCTGGGCGTGACGCTCGATGTCTCGCCGGTGCTGGTGAACCAGGACGTGGCGATCGCCGTCGCCTTCCTGCTCACCGAGATCGTCGAGCTGGCGATGAACTGCAATCCGGCCGCACAACTGCGCATCTCGATCAAACCGATCGACGACGACGAGCACCGGGCACTCCTGCGCGTCTCCTCTCCCGCCCTGATCGAGAGCCCGGCACTCGAAGTGCTGGTGGAAAATCGCTATGGCCGGGTGATCGGCGGCCTCGCCCGGCAGCTACGCACCAAGCTGCACCACGACCCGCTCAGCGGCGCCTATGAAGCCGCCATCGCGATCACCGGACGCCCCTGAGCGATAGCCGGCCCGGGCATGACCCGCCCGAGCAATAACCTGGATAAAAAAGTTCGAAAAAAATCGAAGGGCGTGGAACCCGGGCCCACATGGACCGTTGTGCACCTCGGATAGTGACCTTTTGCCCCCCCGCTCTCGCTATCCAAGACATGGGCCCGGAAGCGTCAACCCTCCCCCCCCCCGGTGACGCTTCCGGGCCTAAAAATTTCGATACTCTCCTGAATTCCCAGCATCGCCAGCCACTTACCGCCTTGGCGGAACGTTTGCGCGCGCCCGTGCATTTCCTTTCCGATCCCTCAGGGTCCGGTATTTGGAGAGTGAAGATGCGTAAGATCATCGCCTGCGCGGCCCTTGCGGGCGCCATGCTGGTCTCGGCCTGCAACACGATCGAAGGTATGGGCCGGGACGTTTCCTCGGCCGGCGACACTGTCGCCAAGACCGCCGACGACGCCAAATAGGCCAGTCTTTCCAAGGCGGAACGAAAAAGCCCCTCCACTCGGGAGGGGCTTTTTCGCGTCAGGCCTCGGCCGGCTCCGCTTCGTCCTCGGTTTCGGCCTCGGCTGCCGGACGACGGCGGCGCGTGAACCAGATCGCCGCCAGCGACAGGAAATAGAGGCCGACGAGCGGGATCGCGAGCAGGAGCTGCGAACCCACGTCCGGCGGCGTCAGCACCGCGGCAATCGCGAAGGCGGCGACCACGGCGTAACGCCAGGCGCCCTTGAGCTGCTCATAGGTCACGATCCCCGCCCGTTCGAGCAGCATCAGCAGCACCGGCAGCAGGAAAGTGATGCCGAACGCGAACAGGAACTGCATCACGAAATCGAGATATTTCTCGGCATCGGGCATCGCGACCTGCTTCACGCCGCTGGTGCCGAGCTCGCCCTGATAGCCGAGCAGGAAGTGCAACGCCGTCGGGATCGCGATGAAATAGGCCAGCGCGGCGCCCGCGATGAACAGGACCGGCGTCGCCATGAGGAAAGGCAGGAGCGCCTTCTTCTCCTGCCGATAGAGGCCGGGCGCCACGAATTGCCAGAGCTGCGCCGCGATCACCGGAAAGGACAGCATCATGGCCGAGAAGAAGGCGACCTTGAGCTGGACGAAGAACGCCCCGAAGATCTGGGTGAAGATCACCTGATCCTGCCCCGCCACCGCGAGCGGATGGACCAGGAAGCCGTAAATCTCCTTCGAGAAGTAGAAGGACGCGAAGAACGTCACCAGCAGCGCGGCCACGCAATAGAGCAGGCGGCGACGCAGCTCGATCAGATGCTCGAGCAGCGGCTGCTGGGTATCGTCGATGTCCCTCATTCCGCGGCCTCGGCCGGCGGAACCGCGCTGGATTTGCGAGTGCGCGGCTTGTTGGCGGCCGGCTTGGCGGCCTCAGCCGGAGCCGGAGCGACGGCGGCGGGCGCCTTGCGCGTCCGGGGCTTAGGCGCGGCCTTGGCGACCTTCCCGGCCACCGGGGCCTCGGCCGCCGCGGCGGGCGCCTTGCGGGTGCGCTTGGGCTTGGGCGCGGAGACGCCGGGTGTCTCACCGGTGATCGCGGGCTGCTCCACCATCACGGGCGGCGCATCCTCGGCGAGATGATGCACCTCCGCCTCGGGCGCAGGCAGCGCCGCCGGCGGATGCTCGGACATGATCCGGGCATTCTCCGCCGCCCATTGCTTCTCCAGCTCGGCCAGTTCCGCCTCCCGGACCATGGCGTCGAACCCGGAGCGGAACTGGCGCGTGACGGCGCGCGCCTTGCCGAACCATTTGCCCACAAAGCGCATCGCCTTGGGCAGATCCTTGGGCCCGATCACGATCAGCGCCACGATGGCGACGACCAGGAATTCGGGCGCGTTGAAATCAAGCATCGATCAAATCGCCAGAAGCGGCTCCCGGCGCCCTGAGCCGGGAGCGGCGCGGAAGTTCAGAGCTTCTCTTCGCGCGCGGCCTCGGCCTCGCGCTGCACGGTCGGCTCCGGGGCCGCCTTGCCTTCGATGCGGGTCGCCGGCTTGTCCTCTTCGTCTTCGGACATGCCCTTCTTGAACTGCTTGATGCCCTTGGCGACGTCGCCCATCATGTTCGAGAAGCGACCGCCGCCGAGCAGGAGGATCGCGATCAAGCCCAGCACGAGCCAGTGCCAGATGCTGCCCATACCCATAACAAATCTCCTTGATTCAAGCTCTATCTAGGCCTCGCGCGCAGCAGCGGCAATGGCCAACGCGGGAGCGCCCTATTCGTCGTCTGTGACAGTTTCGCTTTCGGACGCCCCGATCTCCTCGCCGGCCGCATCGCCTTCGCCCAGCGCCTCCATGGCGAGATCGACGGGATCGAGCAGCCCGGCGGCCTTGAGATCGTCGATCCCCGGCAAATCGCGGCGGCTGGAAAGGCCGAAATGGGTAAGAAATCCGCCCGTGGTCGCATACATCAGCGGCCGCCCGGGCACTTCGCGGCGACCGGCCGGGCGCACCCAGCCCGCCTCCATCAGCACGTCGATCGTGCCCTTCGATATCTGCACGCCGCGGATCGCCTCGATCTCGGCCCGCGTCACCGGCTCGTGATAGGCGATGATCGCCAGCGTCTCGATGCCGGCGCGGCTGAGCTTGCGGCTCTCCTCCCGGTCACGGCGCAGCAGATGGGCGAGGTCGGCAGCGGTCTGGAAGTGCCAGCGGTCGCCGCGGCGGACCAGCTCGATCCCGCGCCCCGCATACAGGGCCTCCAGCGCGGCAAGCGCGCCGCGCAGGTCGATCTCCGGGCCGACATGCGCGCGAATCTCGTCCACGGTCATCGGGTGCTCGGAAGCGAACAGCACGGCCTCCACCGCGCGCGAAGCTGCATCTTCGGGAGTCATCCGGCGGCCTTGAGATAGAGCGGCGCAAAGGCCGATTTCTGCCTGAGTTCCACCCTGCCCTGCTTGGCCAGCTCGAGCGCGGCGACGAAGGACGAGGCGAGCGCCGACTTGGCATAGGGTCCGCTCGCGCCTTCGGGAAGGAACGACTGGAGCGTGCTCCACTCGATCCGCGTGCCGATCAGTGCCGAGACCCGCTCGATCGCCGCCTCCAGCGTCATCACGTCGCGGTGCGCGACCACATGCATCACCGGCCGGGTGCGCGCGCTGATCCGGCCATAGGCAGCGATCAGGTCGTAGATCTCGGCCTCCCAGCGCGCCTTGCGCAGCACCCGTAGTCCCTCCGGCGCACCCCGGAAGAAGTTATCGCGCCCGGTGCGGTCGCGCGCCATCAGCCGGGCGCCGGCATCGCGCATCGCGTTGAGCCGCTCGAGGCGCAGCTGCAACCGGAGCGCCAGTTCCTCGGGGCTCGGCGTCTCCTCGGGGTTGCGCGGGAGCAGCAGCGCCGACTTCAGATAGGCCAGCCACGCGGCCATCACGAGATAGTCGGCGGCGAGCTCGAGCCTCAGTTCGCGCGCCTGGTTCACGAAATCGAGATATTGCTCGACGAGCTGGAGGATCGAGATCTGGCGCAGGTCCACCTTCTGGTTGCGCGCAAGCGCGAGCAGCAGGTCGAGCGGCCCTTCCCAGCCGTCGATATCGATCTTCAGGGTGTCGGGTGCCTCGACGTCCATGCGCGGAGTTAAGCAGGTCGGGCGAGCGCCAGCAACTCATCCCGCCGGGCGATCAGCTCCGCGAAGTCCGCTTCGGGCTCGTCCGCTCCCGTGGTCGCCATCGCGCGGTCGAGCCGCTCGACGCATGCCGGCGTCGCGTCGGGCAGCAGGCCGGAGATCTCGATCATCTCCTCCATCCGCGCCCAGCAGTCGAGCACCACGTCGCAGCCTGCGGCCAGCGCCTGCATCGCCTTCTCGCCCGGCGTGCCGGAAAGGGCCTTCATGTCGATGTCGTCGGTCATCAACAGCCCGTCGAAGCCGATACGGCCGCGGATGATCTCGCCGATCACTCCGGGCGAGAGCGTGGCGGGGCGCTCGGCGTCCCAGGCTTCGAACACGACATGGCAGGTCATGCCCATCGGGGCTCCCTTCAGCGCATGGAAGGGCGCGATGTCGGCTTCGAGCGCCGCGGCATCGACCTTGACCCGCGGCAACTCGAGATGGCTGTCGACCAGCGCGCGGCCATGGCCGGGCATGTGCTTGACCACGCCGACCACGCCGCCCCGGCGCAGCCCCTCGACACAGGCCTGGCCAAGCGCCGCGACGCGCATCGGTTCGCCGCCAAAGGCGCGGTCGCCGATCGCCTGCGTAACTTCGGGCGTGACCACGTCGAGCAACGGCGCGCAATCGACGGTCACGCCCACATCGGCGAGCATCATGCCCAGCGCATGATAGTTCGCGCGCGCCGCCTCGATCGCAGAGATCGGCGCGACGTCGTAGAGCCGGCCGAACACCTCGCCCGCCGGGAAGGCCGGCCATTCGGGCGGCACCATCCGGCTGACGCGCCCGCCTTCCTGGTCGATCAGGATCGGCAGGTCGGCCCGGCCGCTCAGTTCGCGCAGTTCCGCGGTCAGCGCGCGCATCTGGTCGCGGCTCCCGCAATTGCGCTTGAACAGGATGTAGCCGAGCGGATCGGCGTCACGGAAGAAATCGCGCTCTTCGGCCGTGAGCGACAGGCCGGATACGCCGAAGATTACGGGCTTCATGGAAGCGTCTTAGCGGAGCCGGAGGCGCCGGATAAGCCCCTCCCCCGACATCGGCCATGCCTGCACGGCATGACGTGCCGTCAGCAGGACCGCAGGACGCGGCGCCCGGCCGTCAATTCGCCACGTAGCAGTTCTCGCCCGCCACCTTGAGCTTGCCGCACAGTTCCTTGGCCTGGCCGTTCGAACCGGCATTCACCCGCAGGCGGAACACCGTCTTGCCGTCCTTCTCGCCGGGCTCGACCGATTTGCCGAGCGGAGCGAGATAGGCGAAGCGCTTCGAAAGCCGCGCCCAGGCGGCGTTGGCACCGCCTGCGTCCGGGAAGGCGCCGAGCTGGATCAGCGCGCCCGACCCGCCGGCCTGCGGCGCGATCACCGGTACGCGCCTGGTCTGGGCCTCCGGCCCGGCGGCGTTCGACGGGATCGCGACCTTGGCATTCCTCTCGCCCGCCAGCGACGGCGCCTTCTCGGCGACCTTCTTGCCCTCTACCGGCGCCTCGGGGAGCGCGCTGGTGTCGATGCTCGAATTGCCGCTGTCGCCCTGGCTGGTAGCGAAGACGGTGTCCCCCTCGCCGTCCACCTTCATCCCGCCCGGCTCGTCGGGCTTGACCTTATAATCGCCTTCGGGCGCCGCGATCAGCTCGCCATTGCCGACCAGGCTCTTCTGCTTCTGATACCAGTAATAGCCGAATGCCCCCGCGCCGAGCACGGCAAGCAGCAGGACGACGAGCAGCAGCAAGCGGCCGAAGGACGGCCCCTCGCGATAATCCTCCTCCACCGTCTCCAGCCAGGGAAGGCGATCGTCGTCGCCGAATCCGGCCTCCCCCCCACGCATGTTCATCCCCTACATCTCCTGGACAGCCTCGACGCCCATGATGCGGAGGCCGTTACGCACAATCTGCCCAATAGAACGCGCCAAATAAAGCCGTGCACACGTCAATGCCACCTGATCGGGAATCAGGAAGCGGCGGCTCGCATCGTCCTTGCCCAGGTTCCACAAACTATGCAGCTCAGCCGCCAAGTCATAGAGATAGAACGCAATTCTATGCGGCTCCCGCGCCGAAGCGGCGGCTTCGACGATCCGCGGGAACTGCGCGGCCGCCTTAACCAGCTTGAGCTCCTGTGTATCAAGCAGAGACAGATCCACATCGGCGCAGGCGATCCCCGCCTCCGCCGTGCGCCGCTGGAGCGAAGCGACACGGGCGTGCGCATATTGGACGTAGAAGACGGGATTGTCCTTCGACGCCTCGACCACCTTGGCGAAATCGAAGTCCATCTGGGCATCGGCCTTGCGCGTCAGCATGGTGAAGCGGACCACGTCCTTGCCGACTTCCTGGACGACATCGGCAAGCGTCACGAAATTGCCCGCGCGCTTCGACATCTTCACCGGTTCGCCGTCGCGCAGCAACCGGACCATCTGGACCAGCTTGACGTCGAACTTGGTCTCGCCGCCGGTGAGCGCCTGCACCGCCGCGACGATGCGCTTCACCGTGCCGGCATGGTCGGCGCCCCAGATGTCGATCAGCTGATCGGCCGACTGCGCCTTCTGGAAGTGATAGGCAAGGTCGGCGCCGAAATAGGTCCAGGCGCCGTTCGACTTCTTGATCGGCCGGTCCTGGTCGTCGCCGAATTGGGTGGAACGGAACAGCGGCAGCTCGACCGGCTCCCAATCCTCGGGCGTCTCGCCCTTGGGCGCTTCGAGCACGCCGTCATAGACATAGCCGCGCTCGCGCAGCCACGCCTCGGCCTGCTCGGGCTTGCCGGCCGCCTGGAGTGCGGCCTCGGACGAGAACAGGTCGTGATGGATGCCGAGCAGCGCCAGGTCGGCCCGGATCATGTCCATCATCGCGGCGACCGCGGTCTTGCGGAACGGCACGAGCCATTCGCTCTCCGGCGCGCCGACATATCGGTCGCCGAACTCCGCCGCCAGCTTCACGCCGACCGGCTTCAGATAGGCGCCCGGATAGAGGCCTTCCGGAATCTCGCCGATATCCTCGCCCAGCGCCTCGCGGTAGCGCAGATGCGCCGAGCGGGCGAGCACGTCGACCTGGCCGCCTGCGTCGTTGACATAATATTCGCGGATCACCTTGTGCCCGGCGAATTCGAGCAGGCTGGCGAGCGCATCGCCCACCACCGCGCCGCGGCAATGGCCCATGTGCATCGGGCCCGTCGGATTGGCCGAGACATATTCGACATTCACCGTCGTCCCGTCGCCCACGCGCGAGCGGCCATAATCGTCGCCGCCATCGAGGATCGCCATCAGCTCGCCGCGCCACGTCGCGTCGGTCAGCGTCAGGTTGATGAAACCCGGGCCCGCGATCGAGACGGAGGCGACTTCGTCCAGCTTCTCCAGCTCGGCGCCGATCTTCTCGGCCAGCGCGCGCGGATTGGTGCCGGCGGGCTTGGCGAGCACCATTGCCGCATTGGTGGCCAGGTCCCCGTGCGAGGCATCGCGCGGAGGCTCGACGGTGACCGCGCGTCGCTCCAGCCCCGCAGGCAGGTCGCCGGCGAGGACAAGCGCATCCAGAGCGAGGTTCAGATGCGCGGCGAAGCGTGCGTAGAGCGTCATTCAGCGTTCCAATAGTGGCGGAAGCGCGGGCTCTTAGCGGATGCGGCCGAAACTGCACAGCCCCTGGCCGCACTTCGCCATTCCAGCGCGCCGCGGGGCCGAGCGTGTTGACGGATCTTGCCGCGTCCCGCCAAATGGTTCGGGGCATGACCCCGATCTTTGCCGAAACCGGCGAACGGGAAGGACGTAGGACAGCGTGGCGGCAACAGCCTCGGGCAGGAAAAGGCGGACACAGGCAGAGCGCACCGCGGAGACACGGGAGGCGCTGCTCGATGCCGCGATCGGCTTGCTTCACCGCAACGGCTATGGCGGCACCTCGACCGAGACGATCGCCGAAGAGGCGGGCGTTACCCGCGGCGCGCTCCACCATCATTTCGGCACGCGCGCGCAGCTGATGGCCGAGGTGATCGGCACCGTCTATGAACGCGAGCGGCGCGCCTATGAGCAGATCGCCGCAGACACCGGGCGCGGCGCGCGCCTCTCCGACTGGCCGGAGATGCTGTGGGAGGTGCTGAGCCGGCCTTCCGGTCTCGCCGTGCTCGAAATCCTCCAGGCATCGCGCAGCGATCCCGAACTGGCAACGCTGGTCACGCCGATGCAGGCGAAGGTGGAGCAGATGTCGCTCGAGACCATCAAGGCGCAATTCGGCAGCGGAGAGGATGCGGAGGTGCTGGCGGGAATCCGCCTGTTCGTCTGGGCCGTGCGCGGGCTCTCGATCGCGCAGGTCCTGGCGCCCAACCCCGCGGACATGCGGCGCTCGATCGATTTCCTGCGGCTGCTGATCGACGGGGCGACGAGCGCAGGCGTCATCGACTCCCGGGGACGCCCGATCGCCTCGCCCGGCGGCTGAGGGATCAGGGAATCGGCTGCCCCTCCCGGCAGACCGCGGCGATATTCCCGAAGTCCCTGGTTCCGTCGTCGGTCGCGAGCATCTTCAGATGCCCGAGCCAGACGAAGCGCCTGAACACCGGATCCCGCGACGTCCGCTTCTCGCCGCACGCGATCTGCGGCGCGTCCCGCCGGACGACGACGTCACGCAACTCGGCGCGCGGATCCTCCATCGACGCGAAGATCGCGGCTTCCACCGCCGAGCGCGGCTGCGGGGCGGGCGCCGCGGATTCCATCATCGGCGCAGGCCTGGGGGTAGGTGAAGCCTCGGCCGGCCGGACCAGGACCGTGCCGGCGTCGGCCGCGACGGGCGCGCTGCGCGGCCAGGCGAAAAGGGCAATGACGACCGCCGCCACGGCCAGAAGCGCGACGATGCCGAGGGGGCGAACCATATTCCTGCCTTCCATGGATATCGCGGGTTGGCCGTGCGCCGCCCGGACCGCGACGCACGGCCATAAGCTCAGGGAATGTTGGAGACTCGTCCGGTCCAGGCGCTCGCGGTGAAGAATTCGCCGGTGCCGTTCTTGAACGCGGCGCCCGCGACGGCATCGCCCTTCAGCTGCCAGGCGAGCCAGGCGGTCGGGAAGCCAAGATAGCCATAGACGCCGTTCGCGCAGGCCTTGAGGAAGCCGAGCGCGCCGCAACCCGGCGTGCCGGTGATGTCATTGTGGTTGGCGCCCTTCAACAGGCCCTTGGCCTTGAGCATCGTGCCCGGCGTGGCGTTGTAATAGGCAGTCTGCGAATTGAGCTGGGTACCGCCGCTCTGCGTGTCCGGCGCGATCAGGCTGTCGGCGGTGCCGCTCACATAGAAGATCGATCCCGAACCGCCGGTGAGCGTCGGCGTGAGCAGGCAATTGTCCGCCGGGTTGCACCAGTTCTGGTTCGGCAGCTCGAAAGTCACGGTGGTGGTGATCACACCGTTCGAATGGAACATCGCATTGGCCGCTCCCGAGGCACCCTGCGAATGGCCCGCCGCTCCGACATGGGCGAAGTCGATGCGATGATAGAAGGGGCTGGCCGGGTTCGCTTCCTGGGCCTGCATATAGGCCAGGGAATCCAGTACGGTGTCACCATAGCCGGTCTGCTGATCGCGTGTCGCCACGACGACGAAGCCCCAGCTGGCGAGGTGCTTCAGCCAGTTGGTGTAATTGTCCGGCGTGGAGCCGGTGCCATTGGCCCATACCACCAGCGGCAGGCGGGTGTTCAGCGACGCTATGTTGGACGGATAGAAGACATCGCACTGATTGCCCTTGGAATCGCAGGCCGCGGTGGAGCGGGTCGTGGTCGTCGCGTAGCTGCCATTGGCGTAATATTGCGTTTCCACTGGGCCGGTCGGCGCGTTGGGAACGGATTGCGCAGACGCCGGCAAGGCGGCGGCCAGCGCGGTAGTGGAAACCAATATGGTGAGAATCGCCCGAGATACTTCCTTCATTTGCCTCTCCTTGCGCTTATCTCTTCTTCAGCTTGAGCCATATCGGTTACAGCACATCGAAATCGAATTGCGCCGGACCGATCGGTTCGGCCGCGCGGAGCGGCGAGCGGGAAATACGGCTGGTCTTCGTGCGCGTCGCATCGAGCTCCCCGGGCAATCGATGCGCATTTGATCCTCCCCGATCACCGATCTCCGCCGGTCCCCAAAGCCTAGGCGCACATTTACATGCAATCAAGAACGTATGTAAATTACTGCGCGCACGCCCCCGGCGCGCGGGGATACCAACCCTATTCGGTAGCTGCCGCGCGCGGTCTTGCCGGGTTGATGCCGTTGAGCAGCATCGCCGCGAAGGGGAAGCGCCGGACGATCAGGCGATGCACCAGATAGGAGAGCCAGCCCGACAATCCCACGAGCAACAGATAGGAGACATAGGGATTGAGCCGGAGCGGATCGATCAGCAGGTCGAGCGCCAGGATGATGGGGAAATGCACCATGTAGATGGTGAAGGCCGCATCCGAGATACGCCGAAGCGGCAGCGGCGTCCTGCGCATCGCGATCGCCGAGCGCACGATCAGCACGGCGACCGCCGGCGGGCACAGGCAGGAAGTCATCACGTTGAGCAGGCTCGCCGGCCCGTCGAAGAGCGCCTTCCCGCCGCCAGGCAACAGCCGCGAGGCAAGGCAGAGCGCGAACACCATGGCCAGCACCGTGAAGGCAGGCCCGGTGCGTGCCGTCACGTGGCGGAGCAGCGCGGGCGAGCCGGCCATGACCATGCCGAACACATAGAGCGGGGCATAGCCCGGTATCTGATGCACTGCCCAGGCCGGCTCGGCAAGCCGCCCCGCATCGCTCGCCAGGCGCGCGACCAGCAGGACGCTCATGGTCGCGATCACGCCGACGGCCAGGATGATCAGCGTCACCGAAGGGCGATCGCGCTCTACCCATTGATCGATTCGGGCGAAGATCCGGTGTGCCTGGTCGGCGCGGAAGAGCCAGAAGGTGATCGGGGCATAGGCGAGCAGGTCGACCAGGAACCAGAAGTGCCACCAGCCGAGCTCCTGCAATGCCGGCGCCATGGTGCCGAACGCTCGCCAACTGGCGCAGACGCTCATCAGCGGGGCCAGCACGAACAACCCGAAGCACATGGGGACGCCGATCTGGAAACTTCGGCGCGCCAGCCAGAGATCGGCGCCGCGCTTGCGGATCGCGAGCAGGCTGAGCAGCCCGGCGATCGCGAAGAAGGTACCCATGCGAAAATTGGAAGACGTCTTAGCGATCAGCACGAACAGGGGCAGGTCGATATCCTGTACGGTGGTCGCATGCAGGAAGACCCCGGCCAGCATCAGCAGCGCGCGCCAGTTGTCCAGACCGACAATCCGCTCGCTCCGCAAAACCGCTCCCCCGCACAACTACAGCCGCAGTTGAAGGGAAGTTGATCTAGATTAAATTGCTTAATCAGCCGTTCCTTGCGGCACCGAAACGGCGTAAATACCGGCATAACCTTCCACGTCCGGGCAACAACTCATGACCGGTAGTGCAGGGCTTCCGGATTACATCGTTGCAGGACGTTCCGCGGCAAGCTTTCGTCCAGTGCACGGCGCAATGCCGCCGTCCAGCGCCGATAGCCCTCGCCGTTCAGATGCAGGCCATCCTCATTGTAGAACGGGCCAGGCCGCCCCCCCTCGATCAGCAGCGGCACGATGTCGACATAGGCCACGTCCGGGCGCTGCTTGGCGATCGCCCGCGCGGCCATGTTGTACTGATCCTGCTGGTCGCGCCGGTCCCAGCGCGTGGGGCTGGGCTTCAGCGAGATGACGAATACCGGCGTCTGGCCGAACAGGCGCGACTTGATGGCAAGGAACTCGCGCAAGTCCGCCAAGGTCTCGTCCACCGAACGGCCGAAGGCGAGATCATTCTCGCCGGCATAATAGACGATCGCCTGGGGCGCCTGCTTGGCCTGATCGTGCGCGATGTGGAGGTTGATCTCTGCCATGGTCGCGCCGCCCATGCCGCGATTCAACGCGATCCAGGGCTGGAGATCGGCCTGGAGGGAGGACCAGCGGCTCATCGTCGAGCTGCCGACGAACCACAGCACGCATGCCCCCTCGCGGTTCGACGCGCCCGGGAGGGGCTGGCGCGCGAGGACCCATTGCCACCCGCCGAAAATGGTCGTGAACACCGCGAGCGCGAGCGCGCATTTGCCGAGCGTGGCGAGCGCGACGCGTAGCGGTCCGGGCGATCGGGTCGACAGCGGCACTCTCAATCCTCAACACGCGACTTCACGCATGCTAGGGAAGGAAAGTTAAGGCCGGGTTCGCACCCGCGACGCCATTCCGGTGGCCGATCCGATCAGGCCCGCACCAGATCCTGGATCGGCCTGGCTGCCTGCACCTCCGGGAACAGTTTCCGCGCCGTCACGGCCGGACTAAGCTCGAAATGCGCGGCGAGCGTCGAGCCGATCACCGCATCGAGACCAAGGGTCGGCTTCAGGTCGCGATTCTCGTAGAGCGCGGCATCGGTAAGGCCCGGCCAGTCGGCCACCACCCGCCCCCCGTTCACTGCGCCGCCCATCAGCATCGCGACCGATCCGGTGCCATGGTCCGTTCCCTGCGTGCCGTTGATCTTCACCGTGCGGCCGAACTCGGTGGCGACGAGCACCACCGTGTTGCTCCAGAGCGGCCCGAGCCCCTTCTGCAGCGCGCCCACCATCTGATCGAGCCCGTTGAGCTGGCCCGCCAGCCGGCCGCGCTGGCCGGCATGCGTGTCCCCGATGCCCGTCTCGATCAGCGCGATGCGCGAGCCGTTCTCGGCCGTCAGCATCTTGGCGGCGAGATCGCCGGTGGCGGCGGCATTGCGGCCATTGTCCGAGGCGAGATCACTGGTGAGCATCCTGGTCGCGGTCGCCTGCTCCCAGATGCCGTGGAGTTGGGCATCGCCCTGATACATCTGAGTGACGCGCATCAGCAGGTCGTCCGAGGCATCGGGCAGCGACGAGGGAGCATAGCTCGCGACTTCCACAGGGCCGCGCAACGCCAGCGGCACCGTCGCGGCGAGCGCGATCGCCTTCTCGTCGGCGGGGAGCAGCGCGAGCAACCGGTTCAGCCAGCCGTCCTTCAGCTGATACGCCGAAGTGCCGCCGGTCTCGAGCACGTTCTGCCCGTCGAAATGCGAACGATCACGATAGGGGGAGGCGACGGCATGCAGGAACAGCGCCTGTTTCGCACCGTAGAGGCCGTAGATGTTCCGCATCGACGGATGGAGCGCGAACATCGAGTCCAGCTTCGGCGCCGAGGCGAAGTCTTCGGCGAGCTGGCCGCGCTGGCTGACATAGGCCGGATCGCCGACCGGCGCGACCGTGTGCAGGCCGTCGGCCGCACCGCGCTGGATGATGAAGACGAAGCGCCGGTCGGTCGCCGCGCGGGCAAAGGCCATGCGGGCGCCGAAGGTGGAGGCGAAGACGGCAGAGGTGCCGAGGGCGACGAAGCTGCGACGGGAAAGTGCGGTCATCAGGCTTATCTCCGCATGAATTCGGGCGAGACGAGCATCAGGGCGAGACCCTGGCCCGGGCTTTCGGCGCGCGCGATCGACTGGGTGGTGCCGGTGCTCAGCGTGCCGGGGAAGAGCTGGGCGGCGCGCTGCCGCGCATCGATCGTATCGCGGGCGCGCTGCGCCATGCGCTCGGCGGCCTCCACGCGCCGCATCACTGCATCGGGCCCGGCCCAGGCGCCGACGACATCGTCCCAGCCGGCCGGCGACCCCGGCTTCCAGGTGGGCTGGCCGAGCTGACCCAGCAGCCCGTTGACGGCATTGCCCTGTATCTGCTGCGTGCCGAGCGCACGCATCGCCGAGATCGACCATTCCCAGGGCGACTTGAACTTGGCCGGCTGGGGCGCCCAGCATTCGGGCGAGGCGATCAGCGCGCGATAGACGGTCGGCAGGTCGCCGCCCGAGCCGAGGAACGCCTTTTCCAGCCGCGCGACCAGCGGTGCGGGCGGATCGTCATTGGCGAAGTGGCGAGCCAGCTTGGTCGCAATGTGTTTCGCGGTCGCCGGATGCGTGGCGAGGTAATTGAGCACCGCGGCCGCCTGGCCTTCGCCCTCCTGCGCCCATTGCCTGCCCAGGATGGTGCGGGCGCCCGGCTCGTGCAGCCTTGGGGCGAAGGCGAAGCTGCCGGGCTCGCCATCGGCGGTGCCGGCATAGCGCGCGCCGGCGCCGCGACCGATTCCCGCCACGGTGAAGCCGGTCATCGCCCGCGCGAACTCGGTAACGTCCGCCTGGGTATAGACGCTGCGGACACCCAGCGTGTGGAGTTCCATGATCTCACGCGCCAGATTCTCGTTGAGTCCGGCGCGCTGCCGGGCCTGGCGGCGGGCAGCGAGCTGGCCGGCGGGGCTGTTCGGGCCGATCGACACCGCCTGGTCGAGATAGAGCAGCATAGCCGGGTGCCGCTCGACCGCGTTGAGCATGTCGCCGAACCTGCCCATCACGTGCGGGCGGATGGCCTCGAACTCCATCGTGCCCGCCAGCCCGACCAATTCGAGCTTGTCGGCCGAGACCGCGAAATGGTTCGCCCAGAAGTGGACGAGCCGCTCGGCAAAGGGCATGGGAGAAGTGATCGCGCTCAGTGCGCGGGCGGAAACCATGCTCACATAAAGCTGCTGCTGCTGGCGCCGCGCTTCGCGCCGGGCCACCATCGCCGCATCCTCGCCTTGATAGAGCGGCCTCGCGGCAGGTTGCATGCCGGCCTGCATCGGCTGCGCGGCGGATTGCATGTCCTGCATCGCGGCGCCTTCCGCCATGGGCGGCTGCGCGCCTGCGGGCTTCGCCGGCCCGGCGGGCGGCTGCGGCCGCTGGTTGGGCGGCCCCTCGGCCTGGCGGATCTGCCGCTGACGTTCGTAGAAATCGGCGAGATCGCGGGCCACCAGCGTGCTCGGCACCTGTGCCGCGATCATCTGCGGGCGCGGATCGAAACCCGCAATCTGCCCGGCGAGCCATTTGCGGGGATCGACCCCGGCATCCTCGCCCGGCCTGGCGCCGAGCCCGAAGCGGTTGAGCGCAATACTGGCGTCCGACATACGACTCCCCTGAGCGTTGCCTGTCCGGGCTACGCCCAAAGTGTCGCAGAAGTTTGCCACATCTTCGATTCGATGGCCCCTTCGTCACACAATCGCGTGCATTTGCTGCAACTGGCGCGCGCCGCCTTTGCGATTGCTGGACTTGCTGCATCGCAACATAATCTGCGCAAGAACAGAATAAACCGGATGCCGGTCTGGCTCCTGATCCATCAAGGAGAAAGATCGTGTCGAGATTTCCTTTCGCGGCGGCCGCTGCCGTCTTCACCTTTGCAGCCCCGGCGGCGATGGCCGGTGAGCGCAGCTTCACGCATGAAGGCGTGACCTATACCTATTCGATCACCGCCAAGAACAAGGCCCAGATCCTCGCGGGGCGTACCAGCCAGGGCGGCGAATTCCGCCTGAGCGTAAAGAACGGCTGGGTCGACGGCTATGTCAACGATATCCACGTCTCGTTCCGCGCGCCCAGGGAAAGGGGCCCGGCGCAAATCGCCGCGCGCTGAGCCTTCCCGGAACATCGCAAGGGCCGAGGCAGCGACGCTCCGGCCCTTGCCTCCATCAAAAACCTTCGGGCAAGTCGATCGTGCCGACCAGTTCCTTGTAGCGGGCGACGGCGTAGCGATCCGTCATCCCGGCGATGAAGTCGGCGATGTGACGGCTGCGCGCGGGCTCTTCGACGGGCAGTGCCTCCGTCCATTGCGCGGGCATCAGCGAGGGATCGGCGCGATAGACCTGGAACAGCCCCGCCACCACGGTGGCCGCCGCTTCCGCCGCGGCGAGCTGGCTCGGATGATGATATAGATTGGCGTACATGAAGCGCTTGAGGCCGCGTTCGGCCTCGCGCATCCCGTCCGAGAAATGCGCGAGCACATGGCCCGCCGCGCGGACATCCGCCACCGTCTCCACGCCGCTCGCGGCGATCCGGGCGCGCGTCGCGCCGATGAGATCGTTGACCATCGCGCCGATCTGGGCACGGATCAGTTCGCTGATCAGGCGGCGGCGCTCGCAGCCGGGGAACTTCGCCGCCACTTCGCGCCAGCCCGCCGCGATCATCGGCACTTCGAAGAGCTGGTCGAGCTGGAGCAGCCCGGCACGCAGCCCGTCGTCGATGTCGTGATTGTCATAGGCGATATCGTCGGCGATCGCCGCGATCTGCGCCTCCAGCGAGGGCCAGCTCGCCAGCTCCAGCGGGAATGCCGCATCCGCTTCGGCCAGCGCCCATTCGGGATGGTCGATCGGGCCATTGTGCTTGGCCAGGCCCTCCAGCGTGTCCCAGGTCAGGTTCAGCCCGTCCCAGGCCGGATAGGGGCGCTCGATGGCAGTGAGGGTGCGCAGCGTATTGCCGTTATGGTCGAACCCGCCCTGCCCGGCCAGCGCCGCGCCCAGCGCCTTCTCGCCGGCATGGCCAAAGGGCGGATGGCCGATGTCGTGCGCCAGGCAGAGCGCTTCGGTCAGGTCCTCGTTGAGCCCCAGCGTGCGCGCGATCGCGCGGCCGATCTGCGCGACTTCCAGGCTATGGGTAAGCCGCACGCGGAAATGGTCGCCATCGGGCGCCATGAACACCTGGGTCTTGTGGCGCAGCCGCCGGAAGCTGATCGAATGGATGATCCGGTCGCGATCCCGCTGAAAGGCATCGCGCGGCCCCCGTGCAGTGCCGCCGGGCTCGGGATGGAGGCGGCCGCGGCTGGCTTCGGGAGTGGACGCCCAGGAGGAAATCGCTTTCACGCGCCGGCTCCTAACGCGCGCCGAGCGGATTGTCGAAGCCGAACTCGTCCGCCCCCGGCGCGAAGAGGCGCGGCTACGGCGCCAGCTTGGTCACTTTCTGCCCGGCCTCGCTGGTGAAGACGAAGCCGGATATGCCAGCCTTGCCCAGCGTGTTCACAAAGGCCTGGGCCTCTGCGCCGGTCTTGAACGGACCGGCGAGCACGCGGTTGGTGGCGCGCAGCGGCGTCGTCCACGCGCTCCTGCCCTTCATCGCTGCCGGCGCCTTCGCGACTACGCCCTTCCAGGCCTTGGCGAGCGAATCCTCATTGGCACCGCCCGCCACCTGCACCCAGATGCGGCTGGGATCGGTCTTGGCCGGATCCGGCTTCTTGGGCTCAGGCTTCTTCGCGGCCGCCTTGGGATCCAGCTTGCCCTTCCTGGAGTCCTCGGGCGCCGTCTTGTCTTTCGGGCCCGGTTTCTTCGGATCCGGCTTGATCGCGACCGGATCGGGCTTCGGCCTGGCCGCGACGGCCTCCGGTTTCGGCTTGAGCGGCGCGACGGGTTTGGCTTCCGCGACGCGTACCGGCTCGGCGGCCGGTGCTTCCACCGGCTCGGTCGGCGTTGCCGTGACGGCGGCGAGTTCGTCGGCGGGGATCGTGATGCCGCCGACGATCGCGGCGAGCACCGAGTCTTCCTGCCCTATCTTGGCCGGTCCCGGGGGAGTCGGCTCGGGTTTCGGCGCCGGGCGCACCGGCTGCACCACCGGCTCGGCGCGCGCGAGCGTGACAGGCGCCGGAGGCGGAGCTGGCGTC
>JAAGWI010172492.1:32017-57617 GCA_012274505.1 Galium porrigens var. tenue
CGGCGGCGGCGCCGGCTCCACGCGCGCGGGAGCGGCGCGTGCGGGTGCCGGAACGGAAGCGAGGCGCACCGGTGCAGGCGAAGGTGCCGGACGCACCGGCGCCGGACGCTCCGCTGCTTCCGCCGGCTCCTCCTCGCGCTTCGGCGCCGGGATCGGCTGCACGATCGGCGTGGGCGGCGCCACGAAGCGCGGAGGCGGCGGAAGACTGTCGTCGGGAGCAGGCTGCGGCACCGGCGCCGCAGCCGGACGCGCCACGGCGATGGCCGCGAGTTTCTCGTCGCGCTCACGGTCCCGGCGCGAGCGGCGATCCCTGGCCTTCGGTTCCGGCGCTGCAGCCGGCGCCGGCTGGGCGGCCGCCAATTGCACCGGCCGCACCGCGGGCACGTAGCGCGGCAGCTCCGGTGCCGTCCGCGCATCGGCAAGCCGCGCCTGGGTGGGCGAGAGCTCACCGAAATGCACCGCGAAGGCGCGGTCGGCCGGCCCCAGGCCGGCGAGGCGACGGAAGAACGGCGAGAGCGCCTGCCCCATCGTGCCCGGCATCATGCTGGACGCGATCTTCTCCGCCCCCGCCGTGTCGCCGTTCATCGCCAGGATGAAGGCCCGTGCGCGCCAGGCCGCGCGATCGCTGCGGCGAAGCAGCGGATCGAGCGTGCGCATCGCCTCGTCCTTGTCGCCGGTGATGCCGAGCGAAAGCGCATAGCGGCGGAGCGTTTCGGCATCGTCATGGTCACGCGACAGCGCCAGCTTATAGTCGCGCTGGGCAAGGGCCGGCTGGCCGAGCAGATCATAGGCAAAGCCGCGATCGGCGGCATATTCGCGAGGATCGAGCCCGCGCGCTTCCGCCGCCTGGAACAGGTGCAGCGCCTCGCCGGGCCGTTCCAGTCGCACCAGCACCATGGCGCGGCCCGCGGAAATGCGCGGATCAGCGGGGCTGAGCGTCTCGGCGCGCTGGAAGAAGGCGAGCGCCGCGGACGTATCGCCCAGGCGCGCGCTGGTCATCCCCGCATCGAGCAACGTGCGCAGGTCGCGCGGATCGCTGGCGAGCATGCGGATGTCATTGGCCAGCCGGTCCGCATCGGGATTGGGCTGGGCGACGACCTCGGTCTGAGCATAGGCCGGTCCAGCCTGCGCGACGGCCAGCGCAAGTGCCGCGGCACCGATGAAACGAATCCGGTCCATGTCCCCGCCAGCCTGCGCCTTGTTGCGCTGAACCGCCGATTACGGCGCCGGCTCGGCTCGCCGAAGCGAGGCCGGCCGGCGACGAATGGCCTATTGGTTGTTCTGGCTGCGCAGGAAGCGCGGAATGTCGAGCGGATCCTTGTCGTCGTCGTCCGACTTGGATGCACCGCGCGAAGCCATGGCCATACGCTCGAACAGCGTACCGCCACTCTTCTTCGCCGGCTTCTCGGCCGGAATCGAGGGCGCGGCTTCCTCTTCGTCGCCGCCGACCAGCCAGCGGCGGCGCGTGGTCGGCGCCGATGCCGGTTCGTCGATGGGAACCCGCGGAGCTTCGGGCACCAGGCTCTCGGCGCCAAGCACCAGCTCGTCCTCGTCGCCGTCCTTGCCATCATCGACCCAGCTCGCCTGCACGGGCGCGACCGGCTGCGGTTCGGGCTCATAGGCCTGGGGAATGGGCGGCGAGAGCGGTGCCGGTTCGGCCGCCACTTCCGGCGCATGCACCTCGGGTACCGGCGGCTCGAGCGGAGCTTCCTCCGCCACCGGCTCGACCGCAACGGGAGCCGGCTCGGCGGCCGTGGTACGGCGCGGCGTGGAGAAGGAGAAGACGCGCGGCTGCTCGGCGGCGCGCGGCGCGGCCATTGGCTGCGCATCGGCATCGATGCCGGTCGCGACGACCGAGACGCGGATCTTGCCCTCGAGCTCCGGATTGAAGGCCGAACCCCAGATGATGTTCGCGTCGGGATCGACCAGCTCGCGGATATGATTCGCGGCTTCGTCGACTTCGAGCAGGCGCATGTCCTCGCCGCCGGTGATCGAGACGATCACGCCCTTGGCGCCGTTCATCGACACGCCGTCCAGCAGCGGATTGGCGATCGCCTTCTGCGCGGCGATGAGCGCGCGGTCGTCGCCCTCGGCCTCGCCGGTGCCCATCATCGCCTTGCCCATCTCCTGCATCACCGAACGGACGTCGGCGAAGTCGAGGTTGATGAGACCCGGCATGACCATCAGGTCGGTGATGCCGCGCACGCCCTGCTGCAGCACCTCGTCGGCCATCTCGAACGCTTCCTTGAAGGTCGTGTTCGCATTGGCGATCAGGAACAGATTCTGGTTCTGAATGACGATCAGGGTATCGACGTACTTCTGCAGCTCGTTGATGCCCGCTTCGGCCGAGGCAGCACGGCGCTTGCCCTCGAAGGCAAACGGCCGCGTGACCACGCCCACCGTCAGGATGCCCATGTCGCGCGCCGCCTTGGCGATGACGGGCGCCGCACCGGTGCCGGTGCCGCCGCCCATGCCGGCGGCGATGAACACCATGTGCGCGCCCTCGAGCGCCTTCTGGACGTTGTCGATCGTCTCCTCGGCGGCGGCGCGGCCGATCTCGGGCCGCGAACCCGCGCCCAGACCCTGGGTGATCTTGGTGCCCAGCTGGATGCGATGGCCCGCGCTCGACTGCTTGAGCGCCTGCGCATCGGTGTTGGCGACGATGAAGTCGACGCCCTGCACGTCGGCGCGGATCATGTTCGCGATCGCGTTGCCGCCCGCGCCGCCCACACCGACGACGGTGATCTTCGGAGTCAGCTCGTCCACATCGGGCGGAAGGAAATCGATACTCATCGCCTTGGTCTCCCTGCGCCCGGGTGGCTGTCACAGGCGCGTAATCTGGCCCCGTTCTGCACGAACGCGGAGAGCGACTCTAGAGGGAACGCGAAGTTACCAACGCATTTCTTCTAATAATTTGCCCGGAATGCCGCGATCAGCCGCTGGATCAGGGCTCCGGGGTTGGTTCTGGTCACCATCTGGTGGTTCGGTTCGAGCGCGCGCAGGTCGATCGGATTGGCGGCGGCGAAGCGCGCCAGCCCCGCCAAGGTGGCGAAGGCGGGTCCCGCATGCGCCTCGGGCAGCGCCATCAGCCCCTTGGGCCGGCCGACGCGCACCGCGCTGCCGAGGAACTGCTGCGCATAGTCCGCCACGCCCTTCAGCTCGGCACCGCCGCCGGTCAGGAGTCCCTGGCGGCCGGCGGGATCCTCGAACGAGAGCTTCTTCAACTCCTTCAACATTTCCCCCATCAGCCGCTCCAGCCGCTTGCGGATGATCGCGTTGAGCTGCGCCTTGGTAATGCGCGGCCCTTCCGCGCCGTCGTCCGGGATCGCCGGCACCACGTCGATCATCTCGTGATTGTCGCGCGGAGAGAGGTTCGCCGATCCGTGGAAGCATTTGGTACGCTCCGCCCAGGCGCGCGCGGTGCCGAAGGAGGAGGCGATGTCGTCGGTGATGTCGGCCGAGCCCATCGGAATCGAGGCGAGGCCCGAGAGCACGCCCTGCGAGAAGACCGAGACGTTGGTCACGCCCGCGCCGATCTCGACCAGCGCGACGCCCAGCTCGCGCTCTTCGTCGGTGAGGCAGGCCAGCCCGGTGGCGACCGGCGCGGCGATGATCGAGCGCACCTCCAGATGTGCCGAGCGGACACAGTGATCGAGGTTGCGCACCGGCGCCCCGTCGGTGGCGACGACATGGATGTCGACGCCCAGCCGCTCGGCATGCAGCCCCAGCGGACGGCGCACGCCGGCGAGCCCGTCCACCGTATAGCGGGTCGGCTGGGCATGGAGCACCATCTTGCCCTGCGGATCGATCGCGTCGCGGCCGGCACGGAGCAGCTCGTCGATGTCGTTCTGCTCGATGCGGTGGCCGCCCAGATCGGATTCCAGCCGCACGATGTCCGAGATCAGCCCGCCCGCGGAAAAGCTGACCCAGACGTCCTCGATGTTCTGCCCGGCGATGCGCTCCGCCTGTTCGACGGCCTCGCGGATCGCCAGTTCGGTCGCGTGCATGTCGGCGACATAGCCGCGCTTGACGCCGCGGCTCTCGCGCTGGCCGGTGCCGAGCACCACCAGCGAGCCATCGTCCGCCTTCTGCGCGATCAGCGCCGAGACCTTGGACGAGCCCACGTCCAGCGCCGTGATCAGTCCTTCCGGTGCAGCCTTCGCCATTTGCCCCTCATTCCAAAAACGCCAACTCCCGATTCAGCTTATGAATCAGTATTTTCCCCGGATGGCAACTAGGGTGTTCATCATAATCCCGTCGCTGCCGGCACGCCGATCGCGGCCGGCCGGCGGACGACCAGATTGTCGGGATCGCGCATGTCGAACCCCAGATTGCCGCGGCCGAGCAGACGATATGCCCCGTCCTTCTCGGCAAAGGTCTTCAGCGCGTCCCGCGCCTCCTTCTCGCCCTCGGGCAGCTGCAGCTTCTCGCCGGTGTCGAAGATGATGTCCCAGCGCCGGTTGCCCACCCAGGTCGCCGCGCGGACGAGCGGCTTGAGCGCCGGCGCGCTGTCCATCAGGTCGCGGCGCGCCGGCTCCTGCGCATTGGCGCCGTCGCCGACCAGCAGCGGCAGGTCGGGCATCGCCTCGCGCGAGACCGGCTCCAGCGGCACGCCTGCGGGATCGATCAGCATCAGCTGGCCATGGTTCTGCCAGATCGCCGCGGGCTCGCGCTCGACGATGTCGATCAGCAGCTTGTCGGGCAGACGGCGCGAGACGCGCGCATCCTTGATCCAGGGATAGGCAAGCAGCCGGGCGCGCACATCGGCGAGGTTCACCAGCGGCATGGCCCGCGCATTCTGGTCGAGCACCTGCTGGTACACGGTCATGCGGTTCATCCGCTTGAGCCCGTTGATCTGGATCGTGTCGACGCGCAGCCCCGCCTCGCCCACTGCCTGGGCGGCGCCGGTGCCGACGGCCTGCGGCACGCCGAACCAGGTCGCGACCGTGATCAGTCCGATCGAGAACATGCCCACGATGCCCCAGGTGGCGATGCGAGTCAGCGTCGCCTGGCTGAACGGCAGCGCGGCGAGCGCCTGGTCCATCAGCCCGGGCTGCTTCTTGCGTGCGACCTGCTTGCGCTTCTGTGCCGGCTTCGCGCCGCGACGGGTGGCCGTCCGCCTGGCGGGTGCGCGGCTCATCCCGTACAGGCCTCGCCCATCGCCTCGTCGACGATGCGCTGGCACAGCTGCGGATAGGAGATGCCGAGATGCCTCGCCTGCTCGGGCACCAGGCTCAGCGGCGTCATGCCCGGCTGGGTGTTCACTTCGAGCAGGAACAGCCCCTCGACGCCCTGGCTGTCGTCCCAGCGGAAGTCCGAGCGCGACGTGCCCTTGCAGCCGAGCAGCCTGTGCGCCTCGAGCGCGATGCGCCGACAGGCATCGGCGATGTCGTCGGCGATCTCGGCCGGGCAGACATGCTCGGTCAGCCCGTCGGTATATTTGGCGTCGTAATCGTAGAAGCCGCTCTTGGGCTTCAATTCCGTCACCCCCAGCGCCTCGTCGCCCAGCACTGCCGTGGTCAGTTCGCGGCCGCGGATGAAGGGCTCGGCGAGCAGCTCGTCGAATTCCTGCCACGGACCCATCGCGTCGGCGGAGATCGGGTTGCCGTAATTGCCTTCCTGGGTGACGATCGCCACGCCCACCGACGAGCCTTCGTTGACCGGCTTCAGGACATAAGGTCGCGGCAGCGGATCGGCGCGGTGCAGCTCCTCCGTCTTCACCATCCGCCCGCCCGGCATCGGGATGCCGTGCGGCACCAGCGCCTGCTTGGTCAGCTGCTTGTCGATCGCGATCACCGAAGTGACCAGTCCCGAATGCGTGTAGCGCACGCCCATCAGGTCGAGCATGCCCTGCACGGTGCCGTCCTCGCCGGGGGTGCCGTGCAGCGCGTTGAACACGACGTCCGGCCGTGCTTCGGCGATCTTCAGGGCAACGTCGCGATCCATGTCGATGCGCGTCACCTTGTGGCCCAGGCTCTCCAGCGCCTCCGCGATGCCCGCGCCGGACATCAGCGAGACTTCGCGCTCGGCCGACCAGCCACCCATCAGAACCGCGACGTGCAACGCCTTCACTTGCAAACCCCTATGCGTTCTTGTCAGCGTCGTCGGCAGCCATGCCGTCGCGCTTGGTTTCTTCGTCCGCGCCGTCGGCATACAGGCCCACGCGCTGGATTTCCCATTCCAGCTCGACCCCCGACTGCGCCTGCACCCGGGCGCGGACTTCCTCGCCCAGCGCTTCGATGTCGGCTGCGGAAGCATTGCCCAGATTTAGCAGGAAATTGCAGTGTTTTTCGCTGACCTGCGCGTCGCCGCGACGAAGTCCGCGACAACCGGCCGCATCGACCAGCGCCCAGGCACTATGGCCTTGCGGATTCTTGAAGGTCGAGCCGCCGGTGCGCGACCTAAGTGGCTGGGAAGCTTCGCGTTCCGCCGCGATCCGGTCCATCTCGGCGCCAATCGCCGCCTTGTCGCCGGGGGTGCCCTCGAACAGCGCCTCCACCACCACGGCGCCCGCCGGCAGCTCGGAGTGGCGATAGGTGTAGCCCAGTTTCGCCGCCGGCCAGGTCTGAACCGTCCCGTTTCGAGTCACCAGCGTGACTTCGACCAGAATATCGCTGGTGTCGCGACCATAGGCGCCCGCGTTCATCCGCACCGCGCCGCCCACCGTGCCCGGAATCCCGCGCAGGAACTCCAGGCCGGCGATGCCGGCGTCGCGCGCTGCGCTCGCCACGGTGATCCCCATCGCCGCGCCACCCGCGCGCACGCGCCAGGAACCTTCCCTGGTGCCGGGCTCGACGGTCACTTTCGCCATCGCCTTGGGCAGCCGCACGACCACGCCCGGCACGCCGCCGTCGCGCACGATCAGGTTCGAGCCGACGCCCACCGGCAGCACCGGCACATCGGGATCGAGCCCCGCCAGGAACGCCGCGAGGCTCTGTACATCGTCAGGGCGAACCAGCCATTCGGCCGGGCCGCCGGTGCGGAACCAGATGAAGTCGGCCAGGCTGCCGCGATGCTCGATCGTGCCGCGCAGCGGAGGCAGCGCGGTGCAGGGTGCGCTCACTTCCAGCCCCACATGCCCGACCATTGCTTCCAGATGGCGAGATTGGCCTCGGCGGCCTTCTGCCCGGCCTGCTGGAGCTTCATCACGTCGCGCCCGGCATCGAGCATCTTCCGCGCGGCATCCATCTGCGCCTGTTGCGCCTTGAGCAGGTCGCGCTGCATCTCGACACCCAGGGTCAGCCAGTCCTTCACGCCCGCGCCTCCTCGATCGCGCCGGCCAGGTTCGCGGCCCATTTCGTGATGTCGCCCGCACCCAGGCAGATCACCATGTCCCGGGGCTGGATCACGCCGGCGAGCGTGCGCGCCAGCATATCCTCGCTCTCGATCGCGGCGACCGCACGATGCCCGCGCCGCTGTACATTCTCCACCAGCGCTTCCGAACTGACGCCCTCCAGCGGCAGCTCGCCCGCCGCATAGACCGGCGTGACATAGACCATGTCGGCATCGTTGAAGGCCTGGGCGAACTCGTCCATCAGGTTCTTCAGGCGCGTGAAGCGGTGCGGCTGGACCACTGCGATCACCCTGCCCTCCGCGCTCTCGCGCGCCGCGGCCAGCACCGCGCGGATCTCGACCGGATGGTGGCCGTAATCGTCGATGATCGTGGTCCCGCCGATCTCGCCCACCTTGGTGAAGCGCCGCTTGACCCCGCCGAACTTGGCGAAGCCCTGCTGGATCGTCGCGTCGGGAATGCCGAGCTCCAGCGCCACGCCAATCGCGGCGAGCGCGTTCTGGACATTGTGGCGGCCCGGCATCGGCAGCTCGATGCCTTCGATCGAACGGGTGGTGCCGTCGCGGTGGCGGATGATCGCCTCGAAGCGGTTGCCGCCATGATGCGGCACGACATTGACGCCGCGCACGTCTGCCGAAGCCGCGAAGCCGTATGTCACGATCCGGCGATCGCGCACGCGCGGGATAATCGCCTGCACTTCGGGATGATCGAGACACAGCAGCGCCGCGCCGTAGAAGGGCACGTTCTCGACGAACTCGACGAACGCGTCCTTCACTGCGTCGAACGAGCCATAATGGTCGAGATGCTCGGGGTCGATGTTGGTGACGATGGCATAGGTGCCGTCGAGCCGCAGGAAGCTGCCGTCGCTCTCATCGGCCTCGACCACCATCCACTCGCTGTCGCCCAGCCGCGCGTTCGAGCCATATTGGTTGATGATGCCGCCGTTGATCACGGTCGGGTCCACCCCGCCCGCGTCAAGCAGGGCCGCGACCATCGAGGTCGTCGTCGTCTTGCCGTGCGTGCCCGCGACCGCGACGGTGGACTTGAGCCGCATCAGCTCGGCGAGCATCTCCGCCCGGCGCACCACGGGGATACGGCGCTGATAGGCCGCCTGGACGTCGGGATTGGTGCGCACGATCGCGGTGGAGACCACCACCACCGCGGCGTCGCCCAGATTCTCCGCATCATGGCCGATCGTCACCGGGATGCCCCGGCTGCGCAGCCCTTGCACGACATAGCCCTCGGCCACGTCCGAACCCTGCACCGAATAGCCGAGATTGTGCATCACCTCGGCAATGCCGGACATGCCGATGCCGCCGATGCCGACGAAATGGATGGTACCGATATCGGTTGCGACGCCCTTCATGCGCCAAACTCACTCATGCGAAAGCGGGCCTTCCCTGCATTGCGATGCGCTGGCCCTTGATCGGAGCCTCGGGCGCATCGATGGATTCGACGAGATCGGCAAGGTCGCGCGTGGCGTTGGGACGGCCCACGCTGCGCGCCCGCGCCGCTGCATTCTCAAGCCCGACCGTGTCGAGCCCGAGCTTCTGGATCTGCTTGGCGAGCTCCGCCGCGGTGAAGGCACGCTGCTGGATCGTGCGCGCGCCACCCGCCGCCGTGATCTCGCGCGCATTCGCCGTCTGATGGTCGTCGGTGGCCGTCGGCAACGGCACGAGGATCGCCGGGCGGCCCGCCGCGGTCAGCTCGGCGATCGTGGAAGCGCCGGCACGCGCGATCACGATATGCGCCCAGGCCAGCGCCTCCGGCATGTCGGTGATATAGGTGGAGACATCGGCCGGGATGCCATGGTTCTGGTATTTCGCCCGCACGGTCTCGATATCCTCGACGCGTGCCTGGTGCGTCACCTGCAGGCGGCGGCGGAAATGCACCGGGAGCAAGGCCAGCCCGTCGGGCACCACCTGGCTCAGCACGGTCGCGCCCTGGCTGCCGCCGGTGACGAGCACGCGGAAGATGCCGTCCTCCTCGAGCAGCGGATAGGGACGGTCGCGCAGGTTCAGCACGGCTTCGCGCACCGGATTGCCGACGAGATGGGCCTTGGCCTGCCAGCCCGGCTTCAACCGGTCGACCTGATCATAGGAAGTGGCGATCGCATCGACGCGGCCCGCGACGAAGCGGTTGACGCGGCCGAGCACGGCATTCTGCTCGTGGATTACGGTCGGCACGCCCGCGCGGAACGCGGCCAGCAGCGCGGGCAGCGCCGGATAGCCGCCGAAGCCGATCACCGCTGCGGGCTGGATTTCCTTGTAGAGCCGCAGCGCCATCGAGCGGCCGGCCATGATCTTGCTGGCGGCGCGCAGATAGCCGAGCGGACCTCCGCCCAGCCGGCCGGCCGGCAGCACATGCGTCTCGACACCCTCGAACAGCCCCGGGAAGCGCACGCCGCGATCGTCGCTCACCAGCGCGACGTGATGGCCCCGCTCGGCCAGCTCCGCCGCCAGCGCGGCCGCGGGCACCATGTGCCCGCCGGTGCCGCCGGCTGCGAGGACATAGCTTCGGGACTGAGTCATGCGTTGGTGCTCCAGCGGCCGGTATAGGGCGAGCGCTTCAGATACGGGTTTCGGCGCGTGAAGGCGAGCAGCAACCCATAGCCGATCGCCAATGCGATCATCGACGACCCGCCATAGGAAATGAAGGGCAGCGTCATGCCCTTGGACGGGGCGATGCCGGTGTTCACCGCCATGTTGATCAGCGACTGCACGCCGAACTGCGCCGCCAGACCGGCAGCGGCGAGCAGGCGGAAGGCGTCTTCCTCGTCGAGCAGCTTCATCAGGACGCGGATCACGATGGCGAGATAGAGGGACACGATCACCGCACAGGCAATCAGCCCGAACTCCTCGCCGATGACCGAGAAGATATAGTCGGTATGGCCCTCGGGCAGCTTGAACTTCATCATCCCGTTGCCCGGCCCGCGCCCGAGCAGCCCGCCGGCGGTGAGCGTATTGTGCGCCATCTCCACCTGGTAGCGCTCGGCGAGCGCGGCGTCCTTGGTGGGGAACAGGAAATTGTCGATACGGGTACGGGCGGTGCCGTAGAACAGATAGGCCGCGATCACGCCCGCCACGGCAGTGCCGAACAGCCCGGCGATCGCCGCCGGCGAGATGCCCGAGATCATCAGCAGGATGATCCAGACGCTGCCGAACACGATCGTCTGGCCGAAATCGGGCTGGAGCATCAGCAGCACGCCGATCAGCGCGGTGAGCGCGCCGGTGACGAACAGCACGGGCAGCTGCGGATCCTTGGCGCGGAAGCTGAGCATCCAGGCGGTGGAGACGATGAAGAGCGGCTTCAGGAACTCGGACGGCTGGAACTCGGCCAGCCCCACCCCGATCCAGCGCTTGGCGCCGTTCACCTCGTGGCCGATCACGGGCACCAGGGCGAGGCAGACGAGGAAGATCCCCGCCCCGATCAGCGCCAGCCGCCGCGCCAGCGTGACCGGCAGCATCGAGACCGCGATCAATACCGGCACGCTGATGCATACCCAGATCAGCTGACGCCAGAAATAATACATCGGCGCCATGATGTGCGTGGCGTCGGAATAGCGGCGCGCCGTGGCGGGCGACGCCGCGGCGACCGCGACCAGTCCGATCGCGATCAGCAGCAGCGCCAGCGTGAGCAGCACGCGATCGACTTCCCAGAACCACATGCCCGCGCGCGTCTTGCTCGCACGGCCGAGCTGTTGCTGGACGCGACGGCGAACCTCGCTTCCAGCTTCCGGCACTTCGACGGTTTCGTTCATCCCAGCGCCTCCACCGCGTCGCGGAAGGCCTGGCCCCGGGCTTCGTAATCCCTGAACTGGTCGAACGATGCGCAGGCCGGGGAGAGCAGCACCACGTCGCCCGGCTGGGCATGGGCGGCGGCGCTCTTCACCGCGACGTCCAGCGTGCCCGATCGCTCGACCGGCATCTCGCCTTCGAGCAGCCTGGCGAACATCTCGCCGGCGTCGCCGATCGTATAGGCCTTCACGACATGCGGAAAGCCGGGGCGGCAGGCATCGAGGTCGTCGGTCTTGGCCTTACCGCCCAGGATCCAGTGGATCCTCGGATAGGCGGAGAGCGCCGGCGCGGTGGAATCTGCGTTGGTAGCCTTGCTGTCGTTGACGAACAGCACGCCGTTCCGGGTCTTCACCCGCTCCATGCGGTGCGGCAGGCCGGGGAAGCTCTCCAGCCCCCGGTCGATCGCTTCGCGGTCGATGCCGAGCGCCCGGCACGCGGCTATCGCGGCGAGCGCGTTCTGCGCGTTGTGCGGCCCTTGCAGCGCCGGCCAGCGCGACTGGTCCAGGCAGGCGCCCGGCGCGATCCTGGTCAGGTCCTCACCACGGCCCGACGCCGCGACTTCGCGCGCGATCGCCGCCGATGGCTCGTCGCCGATGCCGATGATCGCGGCGTGCCTCCTGGACTGCATCGCGAACAACCGCGCCTTGGAAGCGGCATAGGCCTCGAAGCCGTCATACCGGTCGAGATGGTCGGGCGTGATGTTGAGCAGCACCGCGACGTCGCAGTCGAGGCTGTGGGTCAGGTCGATCTGATAGCTGCTGAGCTCCAGCACATAGACGCCGCCCTCGGGCAGCGGGTCCTGCCCCAGGATCGGCAGCCCGATATTGCCGCCGAGCCGGGCGGGTATGCCGGCGGTCTCGAGGATATGGTGGATCAGCGCGGTGGTGGTCGACTGGCCGTTGGTGCCGGTGATGCCGACGACGCGGTGCGGGGGCATTTCCGCGCGCGCCTCGGCGAACAGCTCGATGTCGCCGATGATCGGCACGCCTGCGTTCCGTGCCTTGGCGGCGAGCGGATGCTTGTTGAGAGGCACACCGGGAGAGACGACAAACCCGTCAAATCCATCGAAGTCGAGAGTTTCGAGATCGACCGCTGCAAGACCACCGAATACGGCACGCGCTTCCTCGCGCGTGTCCCAAGCCGTGACTTCCGCCCCACCGGCGATCAGTGCGCGCACGGTTGCGATACCCGAACGCGCCAGCCCAAGCACCGCATAGCGTTTGCCGCGCCAAGTGGTGCTCGTGATCACCGAAGCTTGAGCGTCGCGAGGCCCGCCAGCGCCAGCACGAAGGCGACGATCCAGAAGCGGATCACGACCGTCGGCTCCGACCAGCCGAGCTGCTCGAAATGATGATGGATCGGCGCCATCTTGAAGATGCGCTTGCCGGTGCGCTTGAAGAAGAACACCTGGATGATGACGCTCAGCGCCTCCATCACGAACAGGCCGCCGATGATGCCGAGCACCAGCTCATGGTGCGTGGTGACGGCAATCGTGCCGAGCGCGCCGCCCAGCGCCAGGCTGCCGGTATCGCCCATGAACACCGCCGCCGGCGGCGCATTGAACCACAGGAAGGCCAGCCCCGCCCCCACCATCGCGCCGCAGAAGATCGCCAGGTCGCCCGCGCCGGGCACGTGCGGGATGCCCAGATAGATCGCGTAGATCTTGTTGCCGGCCAGATAGGCGATCAGCATGAACGCCATGCTGGCGATCACCACCGGCATGGTGGCGAGGCCGTCGAGCCCGTCGGTGAGGTTCACTGCATTGCCGAACGCCACGATCACGAAGGCGGCGAAGGCGATGTAGAACCAGCCGATGTCCGGATGGATCCAGCTGAAGAAGGGCACATAGAGCTGGGTGCCGTTCTGCGAGCAGATGATCCAGGCGGCGATGCCCGCGATCAGGAACTCGCCCAGCAGCCGCACCCTGCCCGACACGCCAGCAGTCTTCTGCTTCCGCACCTTGTCGTAATCGTCGAGGAAGCCGATCATCCCGAAGCCGAAAGTGACAAACATGCACGCCCAGACATAGGGATTGCGCAGGTCCATCCACAGCAGCAGCGACAGCATCAGGCTGGTCAGGATCATTAGCCCGCCCATCGTCGGCGTGCCGCGCTTGGCGAGGTGGCTCTGGGGCCCGTCGTCGCGGATCGGCTGCCCCTTGCCCTGGCGGACGCGCAGCCAGCCGATGAACCGGGGCCCGATCACCAGGCCGAGCAGCAGCGCCGTCGCCACCGCCCCGCCGGTGCGGAAGGAAAGGTAGCGGAAGAGGTTGAAGACGCCGGGGAAGCCCAGCAGATCCGCAATCCAGTACAACATCAGGCAGGTGCCCTTTCCGCCAATGCCGCGACCACCGACCCAAGCCGCACGCCGTTCGACCCTTTTATGAGAACCGCGTCTCCCGCCTGGAGCATGTCATCGAGCCTGCCCAGCGCAGTCGCCGCGTCGGGCACATGGACGAAATCGACGCGCCCCTCAAGCGCCTCTGCCAGCGGAATCATCGCTTCGCCGACGAGAATGGCATAATCGACGCCCGCGGCCTCGATCGGGCCCGAAAGCTCGGCGTGGAAAGCCGCCGAATGCACGCCGAGCTCGCGCATTTCACCCAGCACGGCCAGCTTGCGGCCCTTCTCGTGCGCGAGAACCTCCAGCGTCGCCCGCATCGAAGCGGGATTGGCGTTGTAGCTTTCGTCAATCACCAGCGCCTCGCCGCTTCCCGCCGGCACCACGAGCCGGGCGCCGCGGCCCGCCAGCCCGCCCAGCTCCGCAAGCGCGAGGCCCGCCAGCTCGAGATCGCCGCCCACCGCATCGACCGCCGCGAGGATCGCCATCGCGTTCGACACCCAGTGTGTGCCCGGCTGCGACAAGGTGAAGCTCAGCTCGCGCTGGCCGAACCGCGCCGTGACGAAGGTGGCGCCGGTGCGGGTCCGCATCGTCTCGACCGCGCGATAGTCGGCACCTTCCTCCAGGCCGAAAGTGACGATCCTCGCCGCATGGGGCCTGGCAGCTTCGACCAGCCGGTCGCGGTGGCGGCTGTCGAAGGGGATGATCGCCGTGCCGCCCGGCTCCAGCCCCTGGAAAATCTCGCCCTTGGCGTCGGCGATCGCTTCCTCGCTCGCGAAGAAGCCCAGATGCGCCGCCGCGATGGTGGTGACGATGGCGACATGCGGACGCACCAGCCGCGAGAGCGCCGCCAGCTCGCCGGCATGGTTCATGCCCATCTCGAACACGCCGTAGCGCGTCGCGCGCGGCATGCGCGCCAGGCTGAGCGGCACCCCGGTATGGTTGTTGTAGCTCTTGACCGAGCGGTGCGCCTCGCCGGGCGCATTGCGGTCGAGCGCTGCGAACAGCGCTTCCTTGGTACCGGTCTTGCCGGCCGAGCCGGTGACTCCGATCACCTTGCCCGGCATCCGCGCGCGCGCCGCCACGCCCAGCGCGTCGAGCGCCGCAGCGGTATCCGCCACCAGCACATGCGGATGCGGTGTCGGTTCGGAAACGATCGCTCCCGCCGCGCCCTGCGCGAAGGTCTGGTCGAGGAAGCGATGCCCGTCGGTGGTCTCTCCCTTGAGCGCGAGGAACAGATCCCCCTGCCCCACTTCGCGGGAGTCGAACGCCACGCCCGTGGCCTCGAACGCGCCCGAAGCGGTGCCGCCGGTCGCCTCGGCGATCTCCTGGGATGTCCAGAGCCGCATCACCGCGCCCCCGCCGCTCGCGGAAGGGCGCACCTGGCATCACCCATATTGCTCACGCCGCGCACTCCCGCGCCACGGCCACGTCGTCGAAGGGCAGCACCATGTCGCCGACGATCTGACCCTGCTCGTGCCCCTTGCCGGCAACGAGCACGATGTCCTCGCTCCCCGCCATGTCGATCGCCGCCCTGATCGCTTCGCGCCGGCCGCCGATCTCGATCGCCTCCGGCGCGCCTTCGAGCACCTGCGCGCGGATCGCCGCCGGATCCTCGGAACGCGGATTGTCGTCGGTGACGAGCGCCTCGTCCGCGCCGGCGCCCGCCGCCTGCCCCATCGGCGCGCGCTTGCCGGTGTCGCGGTCGCCGCCCGCGCCGAACACGATGATCAGCCGCCCCCCGGTATGCGGCTTGAGCGCCGCGATCGCCGCCTCGAGCGCGTCGGGCGTATGGGCATAGTCGACATAGACCGGCGCCCCCCGCCGGGTGATCACCGCACGCTCCAGGCGCCCGCGCACCGGCTGCAACCGGCTGAGATCGCCGAGCGTCTGGACGACATCGCCGCCGGTCGCGATCACCAGCCCGGCCGCGACCAGCGCATTGGCGGCCTGGTACGCGCCGATCAGCGGCAGGTTCACGCGATAGGTCTCGCCCCCGGCCTCGATCGTCAGGCCCTGGCCGAGCAGGGTCGGATCGCGCGCGACCAGCTTCAGCGTCTCGCCATGTTCCCCGACGGTGACGAGCCGATTGCCGCGCATCCGCGCCAGTTCCTCGACCCGCGGGCTGTGCGGATCGTCCGCCCATACCACTGCCGTGCCGTCCGGATCGAGCACATCGGCGAACAGGCGCAGCTTGGCATGGAAATACGTGGCCATGTCGCCATGATAGTCGAGATGGTCGCGGCTGAGATTGGTGAACGCCGCCGCGCGCACCGGCAGACCCTCGGTGCGATATTGCGAGAGACCATGCGACGACGCCTCGAACGCGACATGGCTCACGCCCTCGCGCGCCAGCCCCGCGACGTTGGACAGGAAAGTGACGATGTCGGGCGTGGTGAGCCCGGTGCTCACCGTGTCGTCGGCGGTGGTTACGCCGAGCGTGCCGATCGAGGCCGCGTGGAAGCCCCGCATCCGCCACAGCTGGCGAGTCATCTCCACCGTGGAGGTCTTGCCGTTGGTTCCCGTCACCGCCACCGCAGTCGCGGGGAAAGGCGCGAAGAACCGTGCCGCCAGCCGCGCGAACTTCTCCCGCGGGTTCGGATCGGCGATGTGGACCGCGCCCTCGACCCTGGCCTCGGGCCGCGCGACGATGGCGACGGCACCGGCCTTCACCGCATCGGGGATGAAATCCTCGCCGTTGAAGCGCGCGCCTTCGAACGCGCCGAATATGGTGCCGGGCGCCACCTTGCGATGGTCGATGGCAAATCCGGTGACGACGGCGTCCCCCCCGCCTTCCGTCAGCGCGCCCAGTTTCATTCGGCATCCTTCTTGTCGGCGTCCGGCCCCGCCCAGATCAGCGGCAGCAGCTCGCGCTCGTCGATATCGCGATTGGCGTCGGGCGCCACGCCGAGCAGCGAGCCGGTGCGGCTCACCACCCGCGCGACCACCGGCGCCACCGTCCAGGCGGCAGTCGTGCGATAGACGCCGATCGAGGGGTTGGCTTTGGGCGAATCGAGCATGGCGATCATCACATAGCGCGGTGCGTCGATGGGGAAAGCCGCCGCGAAGGTCGAAACGTTGCGATGCTTGTCGTAACCACCTTCGCTTGCCGCTTCCGCCGTGCCGGTCTTGCCGGCGATACGGAAGCCGGGCGCCTCGCCCTTGCGGCCGGTGCCCTTGAGCACGATCAGCCGGAGCAGCTGGCGCATCCGGTCGCTCGTCGCCTGCTGGAGCACGCGCTTGCCTTCCGGCGGATGCGCGGGATCGACCTTGCGCAGCGTCACCGGGCGCAGGATTCCGCCATTCACCATCGCGGCATAGGCAGTGGCGAGGTGCAGCGGCGTCACTGCGATGCCATGGCCATAGGCGGTGGTCATCACCGTGATCCGCCCCCAGCTCGACGGCCAGAGCGGCTTGGCGCTGGCATCGAGCTCGATCTCGGGCTTCCGGTCGAAGCCGAAGCGACGGAATATCTCCTGCATCTTCTCCGCGCCCAGTTCATCGGCGATGCGCGCAGTGGCAATATTGGAGGAATAGACCAGCGTTTCCGGGATGTTGAGCCAGCGGAACTGCTCGTCGCCCGGATCGTCATGGATCTTGAAGCGGCCCACCTGCAGCGGCACGGTCGCGTCGAAACGGCGCGACATCGACGTGATCGTGCCGGTGTCGATCGCTGCCGCCACTGCGATCGGCTTGAAGGTCGACCCCAGCTCGTAGACGCTCTGCGTCACATTGTTGCGCGGCGGCGGCCCGGCGATCGCATTGGGATTGAAGGCGGGGAGCGACGTCATCGCGATCACTTCGCCCGTATGCACGTCGAGGATCACGCCCGCGGCGCCGCGCGCCTGGAGCTGCGTCATCGCCGTGCCCAGCTCGTTCTCCAGCGCCGCCTGCACCCTCAGGTCAAGCGAGAGCGCCACCGGCTCGCCGCGACGAGCGGGATCGGAGAGCTGCGCGTCGAGCACCCGCTCCATGCCGTAGCGGCCATGGCCGGTGCTATCGATATAGCCGAGCACGTGCGCGGCGAGCGTCGATTGCGGATAGAGCCGGTCGTTCTCGCGCTGGAACTCGATCGCCGGCTGGCCGAGCGCATTCACCGCCGCCACCAGTTCCGGCATGGCCCGGCGCTTCAGATAGGCGAAGCTGCCACCCGATTTGAGCAATGCGAAATAACGTTCGGCACTTTGGTCGGGAATCAGCTCGGCCAGCCGGCGCGCCAGCTCGGCCTTGTCGCCGATCACCTGGTTGGGATGGATGGCGATCGTCCAGGAATCGATCGAGCGGGCAAGCGGCGCGCCCCGCCGATCGGTGATGTCGCCGCGCGGGGGCACCAGCGTGGTGGCGATGTCGCGCGCGGTGGCCGGCTCCGCCCAGAGCGCGAGCAGCGCCAGGCCGCCCATCACCACGAGCATGCCGAATCCAAACAGGATCGACAGGATCATCAACCGCACCTGGGCGGTGGCGACAAGCGCCTGACGGGCATCGCCCGTTCGGCCCTTGCGGGCCGGCGGGGCGACGACGACGATCAACGGAGCGCCAGCTTCTCGCGCTGCGCCAGCTTCTTCAGGTCATCGATGGTCGAAGTGCTGAGCACGCCCTTGTCCACCATCGCCACCGCGCGCCTGTCCGCCTTCTTCATGAGCTCGTGAAGTTCCCTGTCCTGCTGCGCCACGCTCTTGCCCGCGGCCGCCGGAGCGGGCCTGGGCTGCGGCGACGGGGCCGCCTGCACCGGAGATGCGGCCGCCGTCGCCACTGCTGCGACGGGCTGGGCCGCAGGCGCGCCGGCCGGAACGATCAGCGAGGCATTCTGGATCTGCGCGGGCTGGTCGAGGCTGGCCAGCGCCGTCTCGCTCGCCAGATACTGGCCGGGCGCCGGCGCGGCAAGCGCGAGGACGTCGCCGTTCCAACGCTCGATCTGCGCCAGGTTGGCGCGCGTCTGGAACTCGGTCTCCAGTCCGCGAATGTCCTTCTGCGCCTGGAGGATCGCGCCCTTCATCGCGCCCAGCTTGGCCTGTTCGGCCGCGCCGTGCGAATTGACCATGTAGCAGGCCGGCGCCACCACAACGGCGCAGAGGAGCCACCCCAGTCCCTTGAAGCTCTGAACCGCCATCTCACGCTACTCCTTCACTGGGCCACGGCGCCGCCGCGGTCCGCCGCGCCACGCGCAGCGTCGCCGAACGGGCACGCGGATTACGGGCAACCTCGTCATCGCCCGGCCGGACGGCCTTGGCGGGAGGTTCGAAACTGGGCTCGGCGCGCGGGCCGACCGCCGGGCGGTGGCGCGAGCCGGCAGGCTCGCTGCCGCTGCGCTCGCGCAGGAAGCGCTTCACCAGGCGATCCTCCAGGCTGTGGAAAGTCACCACCGCCAGCCGGCCGCCGGGCTTGAGCACGCGTTCAGCCGCGGCCAGGCCTTCCGCCAGCTCGTCCAGCTCGCGATTGATGAAGATGCGCACCGCCTGGAAGGTGCGGGTCGAAGGGTCCTTCTTGTCGTGCGGCTTGTGGCCCAGCGCCTTGCGGACGACATTGGCGAGATCGGTGGTGGTCACCAGCGGACGCGCGCGCACGATCGCGCTCGCCACCCGGCGCGAGCGCGGCTCCTCGCCATATTGATACAGCACGTCGGCGATCTCGCCCTCATCAGCCGAGTTCAGCCACTCCGCCGCCGTCATCCCCTCGCCGGCCATGCGCATGTCGAGCGGCCCTTCCTGCTGGAAGGAGAAGCCGCGCTCGGCCTGGTCGAGCTGCATCGACGAGACGCCAATGTCCATCGTAACGCCGTCGACGGGCACCAGGCCGCGGCGCTCGAGCTCGCTCTCCAGCTGGCTGAACGGCGCTTCGATCAGGATCAGCCGGCCATCCGCATGGGAGATGAGGGTTTGGCCGCCTTCGATCGCACGGGGGTCGCGATCGAAGGCGGCCACCTCGGCACCCCGCTCGAGGATGGCGTTGGTGTAGCCGCCCGCACCGAACGTGCAGTCGACATGGCGCTCGCCGGGCACAGGGGCGAGGCCGTCGACCACTTCGTCGAGCAGCACGGGGATATGCGGCTGGGTCGGGGAGCTCACAGCTTCACTCCCTTGGCCTGACACAGATATTCGCAGATCTCGCGCAGCGCGGGGTCCGCGTCGGGATCGCCCATCAGGCGCTCCGGCGCCCAGATGTCGAAGGTCTCGCCGCTGCCGTAGAACAGCGCCCATTTCTGGATGCCCGCCTTCATGCGGAAGAAGGGCGGGATCACGAAGCGGCCGCTATCGTCGTAAGGGGCCTTCTCGACCTGGCCGAAGGCGCGGCGCTTGGCCTTGTAGTCGGCCTCTTCTCCTCGATCGGCAGCCTGCTGTTCCTTGCGGTCGATGCGCTCGTACTTCTCCTTGGACCAGGACAGGTCGTGCGCCGACAGGCAGGGGTCGTGAGGATGCAGGCCCACGACGATCTGGCGGATGTCGGAATTGCGCTCGGCGGCGTTGCGCAGGTCGGCGGGGATGGCGACGCGGCCCTTCTGGTCCACCGCCTGGAGCGCAAATCCCTCGAAGAGCTCCCTGTCCGCCACGCCAATACCCCAATGGGCACAGCCTCCCCGTCTCCGGAATCAGCCCCCACGGCCGGGCCCGGCGCTTCAAATGACGGTGGAAAAGGGTGTGCCCCCTTTAAGCATCTCGTTTTACCAACAAGCGCCCGGGGATACAACGGGAGAATTGGGGATTGAGCGGGAATTTGCCCCACCAAGTGCCAATTTTCAACGATGTTTTACTTAGAATCTGCTTTTGTTCTTTGTTTGTTTCTAAACCACCTCCGTAAATGAACCCAATCGCTACGGACAATGCCGGAAAGTGGGGCGCAATCCCGCCCGATCCCGGGAAATCGCCAAGCCACGCAATTTCCTCACTTTTCTCGTTCCACGCTTAGCAGCGGCCATCTCGCCCAGCCAGCCCCGCCCCTGCAAGAAACCGCAGAAATCCTACGAGTCGCCGCGAAAACCGGCGCGCGTTAACCGATATTCTTGAGATTCAAGGCATTTCGGGAGTGGTTTGCAAGGAAATTGTGGATAGTCGGCCGCCACGCCGGCTTCGCGCCAGTGGGGCCGGATCCCCGGGCCCGCACGGGCGCCAGCGATCAGCGCGCTTCGCCGTTCTGCTGGGCTTCCTGCTGCCGGCGCGCGATCGCCGCTGCATCGACCTTCTCGGTCGTTGTGGTGCTGGGTGCGGCGCCCAGTTCGGCGAGCGGCTCTTCCTTGGTCTTCTCGCCCAGCGAATTGCCCAGGGCGGTCATATTGGCGACAACGGCGGAGTTGGAGGCGCCCACCGCCGAGACCGGCATGTCATTCGCACGCCAAGCGACGACCGCGCTCGCCAGCACGATCAGCACCGTAACCACGGCGAGCCCCGTCAGACCAACGTAGATACGTTGCATCGTCTGGGCGGTATCAGGCGAACCCACGCTCATATCTGTTGCATAAATGTAACGCCGAACTGCCCCGTTGCCAAGATGGGGCGTTCACTCCGCTGCGAGCCACTCCGGGACCGGCAATCCCTTGGCCGCGAGCCATTCTGCATTGTAGAGCGTTGAAAGATAACGGAAACCCGTATCGCACAGGGTCGTCGCGACGCGCTTGCCCGGCCCCAGCTCGCGCGCCAGCCGCACTGCGCCGGCCACGTTGATTCCCGAGGACAGGCCCAGGCAGAGCCCCTCTTCCTTGAGCAGCCGCTCGACCCATTCCAGCCCCTCCTCGTCGGAGATGCGGAACTGCGTGTCGATCGGCGCGCCCTCGAGATTGCCGGTGATCCGCCCCTGGCCGATTCCCTCGGCGACCGAGCTGCCCTCGGCCTTCAGTTCGCCGCACGCATAATAGCTGTAGAGCGCGGCACCGTGCGGGTCGCTGAGCGCGATGCGGACATTCTCGTCCCGGGCCTTGAGGCCCAGCCCGACGCCGGCGATCGTGCCGCCGGTGCCCGCCGCGCAGGTAAAGCCGTCGATCCGCCCGTCCATCTGCGCCCAGATCTCCTCGGCCGTGCCGACGATGTGCGCCTTGCGGTTGGCGGTATTGTCGAACTGGTTGGCCCAGATCGCATTGGGCGTCTCCTCGGCGATCCGCCTGGAGGTGTGCACGAAATGGCCGGGGTTCGAATAGGGCGCCGCCGGCACAAGCACCAGGTCGGCGCCGAGCGCGCGCAGCTTGCCCTTCTTTTCGCGGCTCTGCGTCTCGGGCATCACGATGATCGTGCGATAGCCCTTGGCATTGGCGACCAGGGCCAGGCCGATGCCGGTATTGCCCGCCGTCCCCTCGACGATGCAGCCGCCCGGGCCGATCAGGCCGCGCTCCTCGGCATCCTTGACGATGAACAGCGCCGCCCGGTCCTTCACCGACGCGCCGGGATTGGCGAACTCGCACTTGCCGTAGATCTCGCAGCCCGTGGCCTCGCTCGGCCCCTTGAGGCGCACCAGGGGCGTGTTGCCGATCAGTGCCAGCGTATCGGATGTCGAATGCATGGCCGCTAGATGGAGCGCTTTCCGCCGCGCCGCAAGCAAGCGCTGGCAGGGCACGGCGAAGCGCGGCTTTCCGCCTTTACGAAACCCTTATGCGGGCGCCCGCAATCCGTCTCGAAGCTTAACGGGCAGCGCCCCTATCTCACGCTCCGTTCCAATCGAGGAGTGCATATGGTTTCGCGTTCCGAACATGTCCTGCGCGTCGGCCAGGACAGTCAGGGCCATTGGGTCGTGCAGGAAGAAGGCGGGATGCTCGAAGCCCTGTTCCGTTCGCGCGACGCGGCGGTCCGCTTCGCCCTGTCCGAATGCCGCGCCTTTCCCGGCGCCCGCATGGTGCTCGCCACCACGCCGCTCCATTCGATCCTGTCGCACTGATGCGCGGCCATGACCGCGCTCCTCGCGCTCACCCTGGCGCTCGCCCTGCTGCTGCGCCCGCCGCGCAGCGGAGCGCCTCACCCCACCGCCGGATTCCGGGATCCCTGTCGCTGAGGACCCGGCCCGACAACCAGGAGAAGAACCGATGACAGCCACCCAATTCTCGCTCGGCGGCCTGCTGCGCCGCGCCGGCCTGTCCACCGAGCCCGAGCGATCGCGATCCGGCCCCTGCGACGCGCGCATCGCCCGGGCGCTTGCCGAATTCCGCAACCATGGCCACCGTTCCGTCCGCATGCTCGATCTCGACTGTGCCGATGGCGGCCGCCTGCTCCGCGCCGCCGAAGCGGCCCGCGCGCTCGGTTTCGTCGCGATCGAGGGGCGCGGCGTGTCGCTATGGACCGGCGGCATCCGCCACGCACGCCGGCAGGCCGAACTCGCCGCCCATCCTTCCACCAGCCTGGCCTTCGAGATCGCCGAGCCGATCGCCGCACTCGCATCGGAGCATGACGGCGCCGCCGACCTGATCTTCCTGTCGGAGCCGATGCCCTATCCGTGCAGCCCGCTCGGCGCCGCGCTCGCCCGGCTGGGCGGCAGGGTGCTGGCCGGGGACTAGGCGGGCACGCCCGCCCGCTGGAGATGCGCGTCCAGCTTCCCCGCGAACCACAGGAAGAACATCCGATAGTCCGAGACCAGCGACCAGAGCGGATAGGTGAAGGTCGCCGGCCGGTTCTTCTCGACGCCGAAATGCGCGGCCCAGGCAAAGCCATAGCCCGCCAGCGGGATTGCCAGCCACCACCACCACCCGGCCCCGCCCAGCGCCAGCAGCAGGAACCAGAGCGTGAGGATCGTGCCCACATAATGGAGCGCCCGCGTGCTCGGCTTCGCATGCTCGCGAAGATAGAAGGGCCAGAAGTCGCGATAGCTGGTGATGGTGCCTGCCATGGCGAGAAGCTAACGCGACATCATGGATCCGCGCAAGCACAGCTTCCCGCCCGTCGTCGACGCCGCCACCCGTCTGCTCGTTCTCGGTTCGCTCCCCGGGGAGCGCTCGCTCGCCGAGCAGCGCTATTACGCTCATCCGCAGAACCAGTTCTGGCGCCTGGCCTCGCCCGCTGCCGGCCGCGACCTTGCCGCGCTCGACTATGACGCCCGCCTCGCTGCCCTGCTCGATGCGCATATCGGCCTGTGGGACGTGGTCGCCAGCGCGCGGCGCACCGGCAGCACCGACGCGGCGCTGCGTGACGTCGAGGGACATGACATCGCGGCCCTGGCTGCAACCCTGCCCGAACTGCGCGCGATCGCCTTTAACGGCGGCACGGCGTTCCGCACCGGCTCGCGGCAATTGGGCAGCGCCGCGCGGCGCTACGCGATCATCGCCCTGCCCTCGTCGAGTCCGCTCCACACCATCGGCTTCGAAAGGAAGCTTCCGCAATGGGAAGCGCTCCGCGCCCTGCTCGAATAATCCCACTGAAACACTGTGAATTTTCCGCTTGCCGATTTCGCCACAATCGTGCCACATTTACGGCAAGATTGAGGCATCATCTGGGCAGGGAGAAAGTGCATGCGTGGCAAGTTCCTGATTTCCGTCGCCATTCCGGCGGTCCTTCTCGCGAGCTGCAACAGCCAGCAGGGCAGCTCGGTCAGCTATCAATCCGGCCCGCAAGAGATGGCGGAAGCGGATTTCGTCGCGGCGCCCGAAGGCGCGGAGCGCTATGCGCGGAACGACGTGGCGGCGGTCCGCACGGTCGCGCAGGAGCCGGTCTCCACCTTTGCCGTCGATGTCGACACCGCCGCCTATGCCAATGTCCGCCGCTTCCTCACCCAGGGCCAGCTTCCGCCCAAGGACGCCGTCCGCGCCGAGGAACTGATCAACTATTTCCGCTACGATTATCCGCTGCCCACGGACCGGACCGCGCCGTTCAGCGTCACCACCGATGTCGCGCAGACGCCGTGGAATCCCGAGACCCGGCTGCTGCGCATCGGCCTGCGCGGCTATGACCTGAGCCGTGCCCAGCGCCCGCCCGCCAATCTCGTCTTCCTCGTCGACGTCTCGGGATCGATGAACGAGCCGGACAAGCTGCCGCTGGTGAAGCGCGCGCTCGGCATGGTCGCGGACAATATGAAGGCCGGCGATCACGTCTCGATCGTCGTCTATGCCGGGGCCGCCGGCGTGGTGCTCGAGCCAACTGCCAGCCCCGCCGAGGTGCGGGCGGCGCTGAGCGGCCTCGACGCAGGCGGCTCCACGGCGGGCGGCGAAGGCATCGAACTCGCCTATGCGATGGTGCGACGGAATTTCCGCGAGGACGGAGTCAACCGCGTGATCCTCGCCAGCGATGGCGATTTCAACGTCGGCATCACCGACCAGGCTCAGCTCGAGCAGCTGATCGAGAAGAACCGCGACGACGGCATCACCCTCACCGTGCTCGGCTTCGGCCAGGGCAATCTCAACGATGCGATGATGGAGTCGATCGCCGACAAGGGGAACGGCAACTATGCCTATGTCGACGGGATCGACGAGGCGCGGAAAGTGCTCGACACCGAGCTGGCCTCCACCCTCTTCACCATCGCGAAGGACGTGAAGGTCCAGGTGGAGTTCAATCCGGCGGCAGTGCGCCAGTATCGCCTGATCGGTTATGAGAACCGCGCGCTGCGCGAACAGGATTTCCAGAACGACAAGGTCGATGCGGGCGATATCGGCGCCGGACACCAGGTGACCGCGATCTACGAGATCGTTCCCGCCGGCGCCAAGGGCTGGCTGCCCGATCGCCATTTCGCCGCCAATCGCCGCCCCGAAAGCGAAGGCGAAGACGAAGGCGAAGGCGCAGGCACGACACGGGGCGAACTGGCCCAGGTCCGCCTGCGCTACAAGCTGCCCGAGGGCGGCGCCTCGCGCCTGATCACCCGGCCGGTCGATGCCGGCCAGCTGCGGAACGCACCGATGCCGCACGGCGACCTCGCCTTCGCAGTGGCGGTGGCCGGCTTCGCGCAGAAGCTGCGCGGCGACGACCTGCTCGGCGATTGGGGCTATGCCGACGTCAAGCGGCTTGCCGGCATGCAATGGGGCTTCAGCCAGCAGGCCTGGTGGCGAAGCGAGTTCCTGCGCCTGGTCGACCTGGCGGACTCCCGCACCCGCACGGCTTCGGCGGAGCGCGGCGAGGAAGATCGGGCGCTCTAGGTTGAGAACCCAAACAAGTATCTGATTTTCCGTCGTCATCCCCGCGCAGGCGGGGATGACGATTGAAGGAATATGAGTCCCCAACCTAAGGCTGAGGCCCCCTATGCTTCGCCGTCATCCCGGCCTTGTGCCGGGGTGACG